>ASPP01012021.1:0-10676 GCA_000512085.1 Reticulomyxa filosa
CTTCCACTTCACACTACCCGAAGGCGGGATTACTTTCATTTGTCGACTGCACTCAATTCAACATAAAAAAAAACAGGTACATTTGTTAAGTGTGTATATATGTATACGTTTTTTTGAACAAAAACAAAACAGTGGATTTTGTGGCACTATTTTCAAATGTTTGGGATGCCATTCATTATTTACAAATCGCAATCGAAACTTTCACTGTATCCCCTTCTCTTGGATGAATCTCATTTCTTGATTCTTTCCCTACTTTCCATAACACCACCTATTGTCGCATTTGTTAAACAGTAATCAGTATGTTACCCTTTAAACTAACGTATAAAAAACGACTCCAAAATTATTCAAGCATATAAATAATTGAACCATTTTGTTTCATGTTACATACTTTTTCACGCTTTTCACTTGGATAAGTGGAAAAAGGAACAACTTCTACTGTCGATTCCTTGCTTGATACACACACTTTTCCAGAATATAATTTTGGTAATTTCATTTCTTTTACTGTCACTGTATTATTTTTATCTATTGCATATGTGCATTCCATTTCGTCACCTGTTTTGCAGTCCAATTCTTCCCATTTCTCATCATTTTGATCAAGTTCGATCTTTATACCACACTATTTTAGATCATTTTTATTTTTTTATTTGAAAAAGTATTGTTTTGGTTGAGTTTTCGTTTGCTACCTTCAACAGTGCCTGCACAGTGGAAGATTCGATCGAAATCACAACATTTCTTTGTTTTCTGAAGTTTCATTCTCATTTTTTTCGTCCTCCATTTTTCGTTTGGCTCTATTGATAGTTTTTCTTTGTCTGAGAGTTAACTCAACACAACTTTACTTCTTTATTTGATGATATCTTTAAAACTTATATGATCTATGGAACGTAAAAAATGAATAGCTTATTGAAACTGCCTATATTTTCTCACAGCAAGACAAAGATTTTAAATTTTTTAATTTCCAGGATTCTAAGATTGCGTAAGTTAAAAAACAGTTTTATTTTCTGAAAAATGCCTTAACAATACTTCAAAAAATTTCACTGTCTAGCACAGTGAAAAGAAAGTTCGTTAACGGCTAGAAAGTTTAAAAGTGTTTAGTTTTAAATCTATTGGGGTGACCTGTTATCATTTTAATTCTTCAGCTTCATAGAACCAGATTTTTCATCAAGTATGAGTCTTGAACGTGCTTTGGGAATCATTGACAGTTTATTGGAGGTTCTTGACGAGGCTGACAAACGCCAGTCCCACACAAAGGAATCATGCACAAAAGCGGAATGCAAAAAAGAAACAACTACAGCCGCCCCTGCAAAGCCATTTGAATATTTCACGAGCTTGGATGACATTGAAGAGTCCCAGTTGGTTCAAATTACCTCTGATTTTGCACTTTTGCAAGAAAAGTGGAAAGTAGCAGGCTTGGCTGAAAACGGTTTGAAATCCGAATCTCTCTTCATTCACTTTCAAACATCTCCAACAAACAAAAAAAAACACGCCAGCAAAAGGGAAAGGAGAGAAAAAAAAGGGACGAGAAACAAGAAAAGAAATGGAGGAGAAGAAAAATAAGAGAGGAAAAGGGGGGGGATGTTTAAGAAAAAAAAAAAGAAAATTCAAAAGAAAAAAAAAAAGAAGTTGTCAAAAAAAACAACTCTTATTTTTGCGAAACAGCGAACGTAAACCATTAATAAATTAAATTGATTTTTTTTTTGGCATTATTTTTCTTGTATTGTAAATTCGATCTTTTTTTTTCTCCTCCCCTTTCGTATGAGATTAACATTGTTATTTTTTTCCTTTGTTGTTGGACAAAACAGACGAATTGAAGGAGTTTTGTGACCAAATCGGAAAAGTTGTTGAAATTGAATCTTCTGATGACACTTTGCAAATTCAATGGGAAAACTACGACACATGCTGGGTGCCTGCATTTGCTTGTGGAGTTGCGTTTGAATTAATAATTTTGTTTGTGTGACATATAATTTGTAATTTTATAAGAAATGTAATTTTTTTTGGAAATAAATTATTAATAAATTATTTTAAAAAATGTGAAAAATGATAATAAAAAAAAGCGTGCACCAAGCGGCGCCAAACTCACCATTCCAGGAACCAATAATTCATGGTTGAATGAAGGCAAGGCAGTTGGTGCAGAATATGACGAGGAACAAAAACAAACAAACGAAGATGAAGACGAACGCTATCTTGCAAATTCAGAAGACACTGCAGTGATTATTGGAAACACAGTACGAGTCACTAAGGACTTGGCTTTGTTAGAGGAACGATGGAAATCGTCCGACTTGGGTCCTCATGATAAGATATCTGCGTTTTTGGGAGCAGTTGGAGCTATCCAAGAAATCAACGAAGACAACGATAGTGTGCGATTGCAATGGAAAAATGAAAAATCCAATTGGATCCCTGTTCAAGCTTGCTTGGTATGTTGGTTGCTTCACACTTCACTTACCTTGCATTAAAAAAAAAAAGTATGTGTATATACATATATGCAATCGTGTTTCACTTTTGAATAGGATGCAAAAAATGCCGAACCTACTTCAATTTGATGTTCGGATAAGAAGTCTTGAAGAAGGGTGTTGGTATTATTTATGGGACCACAAAACATGGTGAGACCCTGGAGTTTTTTTTTTGAATAAAGAGGGCGAACTTATAGGAGTACACATATTAACCCTTTGCATTATTTTGTCGGGCTCACTTCTGAAATTTCTTTTGAACACTTTTACAATTATGTTTCCCTAAGAACATCTTCTAGTTTTCTAGGACCTTGTAATGTCCTACAAAATTAAAAACTGAGGGATGCAAGCTCAGGCGTGTGTCATTGTAACTTCGGTCAATTGATAAAACTGAAAAACTAGGCGTATCACAATTTTTTATTGACGAAAATTTGGCGACTACAAGCAAAGAGAAGACATCTTTTACAAAGATAAAACGAAATTAATGCTCAAAGAGAACACACAATCTAATACACATCGTTTTTAAAATAAAAGTACTAAAATAAAAAAAGGAACGATAATGAGTCACCGTGGGATTAATCTCTCATTTAATCAACATGTGCCCAAATTTTTGCAAGGCCAGTCTCTATTGGCCAATCCATCCAACCAAAAGTTTGACATTTTTTTAAATCCATTTCAAAGTTTTTTAGGTGTACCTTCTGTCCCTTTGTGCCGCGCATAGACAAAGATCAGAAAGTTCGGACAAAGATGAAACAGAGAAGGAGATGGTCTATGTAAAGCCAGTCATAGTGAATCTGGATGAATACACATCCGAAAAGAGTAACTTGACGGCGCTACAAAAAGAGCAATTGGAAGGCATTGTATCGAAAGGTGGGAATGTTGAAGAACGCAAGCCGATAGATTTCGACAACGCGAGTGAAGAGGAGATTCGCGAGTATTTTGCGAAAAAGAAAAACGTCCCAGAAACAATAAAAGAAGTTAAACAAAATGGCGTAAACAAACAAAAAAACGAAGAAGAAGAGGAAGTAGAGGCAGAGGCAGAAGCAGAAGCAGAAGCAGAGACCAGCGACTCGAAGCCCAAAAAAAAATCGGGTATTCGCTTTGTTCGATCGAATCGTAATATTTCAACCTTAACAAAAGAGACCAATTTGAAAAACAAACCAAACAATTGAATGAAAGCACTACTGTGGGTTCAGTGGTGGAAACTCCTGCCAACGACGGCACTGGAAATACCAATAACCAGTCCTCAACGGACAAACCCATAGACTCATCGAAGCGTAAACTTTTCACGATTTTTGGAAACGGAAATCAAACGGCTAAAAGAAACGGCCAATACTAATGACACTGACAATAAAACCAATGACAGTACTGCTGTTGATCTGCAGTGTCAAAAGGACTCCTCTTTTTCTGATCCAAATAGATTTTATCCACCCTCCAAAGCAACCAAACTTAAATTCAAAAAACAGAAAAAACTTGCTCACGATGATGATACCAACGCATTTGATACACTTTTTGGCCAAGAAGAGTCACTTCCCAATACCGAGAAGGAACCTGTTGCTGAACACAAATAATACAACTTAGAATTCACGCCGCTTTTGAACAAAACAATCACATAAAAAAGAACTGGTCTTAATTTTTAATTTAAAAAAATTTAAATATTTTCAACTTCTTGAAAGTTGAAGATGCTCACACAATGTTTCAGCTTTTTTGTTTGATTTGTTTGTGTTCAATACAACTGTTTGAATTTCGAAAATGTATTTCAGTTAGTTATACTCTGAAATAATCTTCAACTATTTTTGTCAAAAAATACTTCACAAAAATAGCCAAAGCTTTGACGTACATTTGCTTTTGTATGATAAAAAAAACTAGACTAATACTTACGTTGTATCTCAAATATGAAGAGCTTATTGAGAAAATAAAAGAAATAATCTAGTATTAGATTTGTTAATACTAATAGAATGAGTCAACGACACCAGAATCTGCGTAGTGTTACAAGAAGTAGAAAATGCGAATGTAAAAACAAATACATTCAGCGTAACGAAGAATCCAAGAAAACCATATATTTGTTGAAAGAAAGTTTTCCAATAATTGTATTTTTCTTTTGTGTCAGATCACAAGATCAAAGTTGATACAAACATACTAAATACAATATAATGTATTAATATAACAATTGTCAACTATTTGATAAGTTATAACATATTGTGTAGTCTTTCAAGATTACAAAAGATAATAAGTTGTTATTTATTCGAATAAATCAAAGCATCAAGAAATGAAACTATTAAGTAAATAAATGAAAAATTAGTCAATGTAATTATTTCATGTTATATATATTATCCAGGTTAAAACAAAGAAGTTATTGTAAAAGGAATTTATCAATTATAAGATATTTAATATACTATATCAAAATTAAATGATTTAGTACATTAAATCAGATTGATTTTTTGTTTAACAAAAGCATTTTCTGTAAATTATATTTAGTACAATACAATTGAACAAGAAGAAATTATTGCGAATTTATGTCATAAATGCTCAAATGATTAATTATGGCGTTCAAGATAAAGCGAAATCGATTGTGCAATTAACAAAAAATCAGAAAATACATTTAACAAATCGTGATATCAATGCATACTTAAACGTAAATGCAAAGAGAAAAATAAATTAAATTAATAATAGAATAATGACATAACAAAGCAAAAATAAATATACGACATAAACGTAATAATTGAACTAATTCTTTGTGAAAAAGTTTCTAGTTTATATTGAAACTTATCTTAAATTTAGTATTGTGTTGAATATATAATCAAGAATTGTTAATGTATACATAGTAACAAGTACTGAAACATGAGAACGGTACATTGTGAATATATTTTCTGTTTGAAAGACCAATATGTAAAAAAGAATGAAAATATTAAATATCTATAATTTATTACATTAGAAAATAATATTTTGATGCAGCTTAATATTTGTCATTGTTTTTTAAAAACTCCAAAAATAATTAAGATTGACAATTATATTAAACAGTTGTAGAAAAAGTGCATATGATAGAATTTTTTTTTACCACTGAATAAGCCAATTACATATATTTTATTAATAAAGAGAAAAGTTGTAATGTATGAATAAAGCGCTTTTAAATTCGGAAAAAAATATACTTAAATGATTTTAAAACGAAAGAGAAGAACAGACTTGGGTGCTTAAGAATGAAGGGCAGGGGGTAGCTTTAAGTATATGTTTAAAGATTCTTGAACGTATTGTAGTTAAAAGTAACAATGGGTGGTTGTATGAGTGATTCCCAAGATACAACAGACCGTAACGTCGAAAGAGAAATAGAAAAAGATAAAAAGCAAGACACGCGAGCGCATAAACTGTTGTTACTCGGAGCAGGAGGAAGTGGCAAATCGACATTTTTCAAGCAATTGAAGGCGATCCATGGAGAAGGACACAATGACCGAGAAAAAGAAGGGTTTAAAAGACAAATCCATGGCCAAGTAGTTGAGAGTATCCAATTATTAATACGACAATGCAAGACAGTGACAAAAGACCCATTGCCCGGAATAAAAGATGAAGATGACGAACCATTTGGGAACGACGACTTGGACGATGCTCGGTTATCAAACAGTTTAAAAGTGGAAATGACGGAAACGGAAATTGCGCAGTTTAAAATCGCAAAAGAGTTTGATCAGAGTTGCCAATATCTATTGGAAATCCATGGCAGTCGTTCCGCGCTCACAGAACAACTCGTCACTCATGTGAAAAGTTTATGGAATGAGTGTCCTGCTATCCAAGCCATGTTCGAACATCGCAACAAAATTGGCATACCCGATAGCAGTGCTTTTTTCTTTAATGATATCGAACGAATTGGTCGAAGCGACTACACCCCAGACCACAAAGATATCGTCTTGGCCAGATACCGAACCACCGGAATGACCGAAAAAGAATTTCATATCAAAGATGCTGTCTTCAAGGTGCTTGACGTTGGAGGACAACGCAATGAACGCAAAAAATGGATTCATTTTTTCGATGGTTTTACTATTTATTTATTTATTTATTTTTGCAAACAATTTTAGAAATTTTTTTTTCCTTAAAAAAAAGACTACGTATATATACAAATATTTAATTCTCCCTTTTTTTAAAAAAAAGTATACGCACATACGATACACTTTTTTTTTTTTGCGATTTTTGTTACTGATTGTCCATTGTAGGCGTGACGGCGGTATTGTTTGTGGTGTCTTTAACGTGCTATGACGAGGTTCCATTTGAAGATGTGACGGATTTGGCAGCGGATGTGACGCTGATGAATAGCATGTTGGAATCGATAAAGGTGTTTGAAGATACGTTGGACTTTGAATGCTTTCAAAAAACAGGGTTCATTCTATTCTTCAACAAAGCCGATTTAATGCAAGAAAAAATCAAACGCGTTCCAATCACTAATGCCTTTCCTAATTACAAAGGACCACAAGAATTCAAGCCGTCGGTTGATTATATTTCTAAGTATTTCCTCAGTTTGAACCGCGTCCCTGAAAGAGAGATGTTGTTACGTTTTTTTTTTGAATATGTATTATTTGTTAATTATTGGTAGGGATTTTTCAATATGCAAAAAAAAATTAACCACTTTCGTTTGATTGATTACAGTTCGCATGTTACCACGGCAACAAGTACGAGAAATGTTGAGAAAGTGTTCAATGATGTACAGCAGTCAGTTATAAATTGGAGCTTGAGAAATGCTGGGCTAGTTGAATGATATAAAAATTGGGTCAATTTAAAAAAAAAGATTGAATGGGAATGGCAAAGATGGAGCACTTAACAACTCTTTTTTTTTCTTTAGATTTTGATATCATTGTTGTATTTGAGGGGCAGATGCTATTTTTGTAATAGCAGTGGGATACAGGCCATAGGGGGATTATCTCATAAATTTTTTTGTTGGTAATAATAAAATTCTTTACCGTGCTGCAATATAGCGTTGTTTTTCCTTTTTTCCGTGGTTAATTTAGTGTGAGTGTGGGAGAAACAGAGGTAATGTGGAAACCAAAGGCAAATTGGTTACTTCTCGCAGTGGTTTAAATAACAGGCTCTCCTTTTCACCTAATATCAATTGAATGTCTCGCAAGTTTGATTTTTTTGTCTATTGACATTACTTTTTTCTTCTTTTTTTGGATGAAGGGGAGCAGTAGAAATTATTACGAGGTTTTTTCTATTTTGATGAAAAAGGCTAGTTCTACCGAGGGGGAAAAAAAATTTTAATTTTTAATTTTGTAATCTCGAGTTAAGAGTGAGGTTTCTAATGCAAAATTTTAATATTTTATTTTTTTTACATTATATATAATTATTGCACTAACGTTTTCTCTCAAATTTTTAAAAAGACAAAAATGCCAAAAAAAAATTGGTAGTTTATAAAATCCTTAGTTACGTAAAGATGTGTATACGTTTCTAGCAAATAAAGGCAGCGACAAGCAATTTCTAGATACAAAAAAGAAACTGGTTGACATAATAGTTCTTACACAATTGATGTTCTTCACAAAACAAACTGCAAGACATTCAGCACAACAAAAAATTGATTTTATATTGTTGACGATACCACTTGAAAGGTTTCTACTTTCCATGTCGCTTTTTTCCACTTTTTTCGGTCGTACTGGTACACGGTGAATCCTTTGTTGTCGCTCCACAACAGTCCCAACACCAACCCCCTCGATTACAGCGTCGGCCACCCGTTACACACCAACAGTCGTCGTCGTGGTATTCCCATGAACCAGTATGCTTTTTTGACTCTTCTTCTTCAGTTGTTTCCTTCTTCTTATGTTTTGATTTAGGCATTAATATAATGTCGTGGATACTAACTTATTAGAAAAAACTACACCGTAGCACCGTTTTTTTAAAGACAACTCGGGATCAACTGACGCAACGTTATTGTGCGAACTTAAATGATGTTTTGGTTAAGATTGTCATTGTACATGATAATCAAATAGTACGGTTTATTTTTGTTAAAAAAAATTAAATCACAAGCAAATTGTAATTGATTCTATACTATGTATGGCATTTGACGATAAAAGTAGGATATCACAAAATAATAGAAAATCTTTCACCAAAAGTGGTAATATTTCCAAAGACAAAAAATAAATACAAAACAAGTTATGTGAAGCACGAGTCAAGTCAATGCAAAAAAAATTGAAGCAATAATTCAAGTGGAAGGAAAAAACACAAAATAGAAAATAAAAATTAAAAAAATATTCACATAAAATAATGTCAAAGCAAATATTTTCTTGTCATATGCAAGCTGTCCAAGTCTCCCTCACAAACCCGAAAAAGAGCACAATGTTTGTGTGTATTTGTTTTAACCACAACACGAAACACTCCCAAGCGATGAAAACAGATCACTTTTTTCAAGCAGAAGTGCAGTTTCTGCATGGAGAAAAGTGGAAGAAATGTTAAATAATGAATGTTTGCAAAAACTTAATTCAAGCACTGTCAGATCATTTCAAATGGAAAATGTAAGAGAAATCTATTTTAGCAAATAATTTTTGGATAGAAAAGACAGCGACATCATATAAAAGGCAACGTAATAACATAAATTACGACATTTGATATCCGAATACCTTCTTCAAAAAAAAAGAAATGGTCAGATGACGTTGAAAGAATTTTAGTCAATTTGAAGAGGAAAAAAAACAGATATGATTGTAACTTGTTTAAACTGATTCACTAATGAATACTTAACAAAGAACTCTTTGAGCTTTGCTCGAACAGGCTTCACATGAAAGATAAAAAAAAATAAAAAAATGGAATTGACCCCTTTTTTAACAGTTTTTGGAAACATAATTTTTCTTTTCGTTTTCAATTTGATTATTCAAAAGATGTTGAATCATTTATGCGTAAAACTCAGAATTAATCTTAACTTGTGTTTTGTAACATAAAGTCAGAATAAAAATTTTATGTAAACAACCGCTTCAATTATATTGGATGGATGGTATTTATGTCCCTTTTTGGAGATGTTGTTATTTACTAATTGTACGTATTTTTTTTAATAATAAAATTTGAAATAATTTTTGTTGTCACTGAAATAGCAATAAGTATATACATATGTAGTTAGAGCTTATTATTGATAATTATATTAATCTTTCGCAATTTTATGAAAAATATTTGACATTCAGTGATCATGTGGTGTGAATTGGATGTCATTTCTAAAAAAGAAATGATTAAGGCAATCAATAACTCAAAAACTATCATTGATAAAAATGAAAATTTCTACAGGCGTTGGAATCATTAAAATATATTGTATAGGTGTCTTATCAGATGCAAGTAACATCTTCAATTGTTCGATTAAATAGATACATCATCTAGACTTTGCTGCAATAATTGCAGTTGATCATTCATTTCATCAACATTAATTGTAAATATTGATGTCCAAATTGTTACATCATCTGTAAACATCTCACATTGAACAGGCTGATGGAAAACTGTTGATAAATCATTAATGTAAATAGAAACAGTATTGTGGATAAAGCAGATCCTTGATTAATTATAGTATTGAATTCCATCCAATATGAGTGAGTTCCATTCAATAAAATTCTTGCAAGTCAATATGATAAAAAGCTATCAATCTAACAATATAATTTCTAATCTAATTTAAATTCATTTCTCATTTTATATATCAATAAATTTCTACAAATACTATCATATGCTGCAGAGATATTTAACACAAAGCATAAGTCACTAAATCCAATCGAATGACTTGCGGATCTTTCAATCAATCTAAATAACAACAAATCAGTGTTATGCAACAATTGGAATTCTGATTGTGTTTGGTGCAATAATTGTTGTCATTCAACAATAACATTTAATATTAATGATAAATTGCATAAATATTAATTTTTTACAATAATATTCTTTTTTAAAAAATTGATTTTGAAAGGACTGTGCTTGGAAGAGTCAAGATACTTCGACATATCTTAAGTTTTGAAAATTTATTGAAGTATTCCAAAATCGTTTCGTATAAGAAAGTTCCACAAAACTTTTCGATCAAGAAAGAAATTTTTTATAGTGATATAAAGTTTTTTATAGTTAGATTTGTAATATTGTGACTTCTGCCCTTTTTTTACTGTTTTTGGAACGTATTTTGCTACAATTCATTTGGGCTGTCATCATCGGTTTAGCATTTAGTGACTGTGAGGTGGATGTGTTTGTTTAAACTTACTGCGTATCCTGTCCTAAGTTCTTTAAGAGTGCCAAGGTGTAAACTCCTGG
>ASPP01012027.1:0-11054 GCA_000512085.1 Reticulomyxa filosa
GGGGGAGAGGTAGAACGGCAATGAAGACAACGGAGATAATATAAACAAACTTAATCTTGCGCTTATCATTGGTATTTATAATGTTGATCGGCCTTCTTTCCACTTGCGAGTGACGCCTCTTGCCTATGAAATTATGGCCTGCATTTGCATTGGCGCTGCCCTTGTCACATGTTTTCAGTTTGGGCAAAGGCTTCTTGGACAGGTCATTGCCATAGAGAGAAGCAGATGATGAAGGAGGCCGAGGCGGAGGCGGAGGGGGAGGTGGAGGGGGAGTAGATGAAGGGGGTGGCGGTGGAGGAGGTGGAGGAGGAGGAGGAGGAGAAGTAGATGGAGGAGGGGGAACAGGACGTGAATATGGATATGGATATGGGTATAGTTGGATATGTGGATGTGACATGGAATGTGAATGCGAGTGCAAGCGTGAACGTGAATGAAAGTTGGAGTGAGATGTCGATATACTATACTCTTTATCGTTCTCTTCTAATGTTGATCGATCATTGTCATCCAACAGGCTTATATAATTGGATCCACATGGGGATTTCTCTTTTATTGTTTTAATTGGCTTTCCATTCCATTTGTTATTCAAACATATCGGCTCCATTTCATTCGTACTTAATATACTTGTCTCTGGTATCGTTGTTGTTGCTTCATTTTTTATCTTTCCGATTATCGCTTCACTTACATTCTTCTGTGTGCAGTCACGTTTTTTAGTAAACACAACTCTCTTATTCAAAGCACATTTTAGTCTCTCAAAAGCACAAGGTTAGCCAAAAATAATTAATACATAGACATTGATTGTCAACTGAAAACATTGCTACGGAACAACCTTATGAAATGCTAGAGTTTTTCGTTCCAGTAGAGAAAGATTTTTCTTGCTAAGTTTCTAATCACTCTTTTTAATACTGTAACTACTTTGTTGTGTCTTAGGATAAGGAATAACTGCTTCATGCTATTTCTAAAGAACTGAGAAACCACAACTGTTCGTGTTGGAGAAAAATTGAAACATTGCGGTAAATTAAAAGTTTTTATCAAAATACTAAACTTTTGTTATCCATGTTTTAAACCAAAATACTATTTCTGACAAAAATAATGTAATTGTGAGATTATGTGCACAGACGTATATTTCCTTTTGTGTCTGTTTTAAGTAAATTACGGGTAAGAAAACAGGTTGACAATTTTTGGGGACTTTTGGTGCAATAAATGACTTCATTAAAAAGTAAAAAAGATAGTGACAGAAATCGAAAAAATAAACAAATATCCAATGTCCCAAATTGCAAAATGTAACTTTGTTTTCTTTAACTGCACTTGTAACATTTTGCAGTAGACAGAGGAAGAGAAAACTATCAAACAAAACTATGTAAAAACATACAAAATAGATGTAAAAATATGTGCAACGACGTTGTGTGGGCCGTGTGTGACAAAAAAAAGCCATGCCCTTGTTGCAGATCATGTGTGAATAATTTTCTCTGTGTTGAAATTGAGACACAAGTGTTTAACAAAGGGTTTAATCGTTGTTTGTATCTTTTGTGTAAATTTGGATAAAAAGGCTATGAAAAGGAATGTGCGAACATTAGCAAGATATATTGTGAATTTTGTGGCATTTACAAAGAAGATAATGAAAAGCATGAGCCGAAAATTATAAACTTGGATTTAATGTCGCTGTATACAGAGATTACTGATTCACTAATGTATTTATCAAATGTAAACGTTTTCATTATCATAATTTTTTTATGTTTCTGAAAAAAAGAGACATTTACATGGAGTGACTCTAACACTTTCCATTGATTATCGTAGGAATTATAAAAAAAAGAAAATAGGCAAAGAATCAACAGCGTCGACCGCAAGCAACCGTTCAATCGACTATCATTATCCTGATGTATTTAAACGGGTACAGTCATCACAACTACAATCGCAATCTAATTCAGTAGATGAAAAATTGGTTGATGATGATACGCCTGAATATGATACAGCTGGGATAGGCATCTGTTTTGTACTGACCGAAAAAAAAATAGAGGGAGTGTTTGTTACGCGTAAGTAATGCATGGTATATTACACATGTATTAAAAAAAAAAAAAAAAAAAGCAATACAATTTCAAAATCCGCTCTATAAGACGATTAAACTGTCACCACGAAGCAGGCAACAGATGTTGGAATATGCACTGGGACTGTGCTACGGTGCAGGAATAGGAGATTCAATAGGCAGTTATTTCATATCATCACAGGGAGTGATAAATCAAGGAAGATTGAATGACGCGATGGAAATGAAGGGAGGGGGAATGAGGTACGGCAAAGAGATTCGAAGTGGCCAAGTGACTGATGATACAGAAATGGCACTTTGCATTGCTCGAGGTTTAATTCGCATGATTCAGGAACGCAAGAACGCCGAAGTACAGAGCGTTACTATGAAATATATTGCAGATGAATATTATATATGGTGGCATAGCAATCCTGTTGATGCCTCAAGTGAATCCATGGAAAGGGCTTTCAAGAAAAAGATATCTATCGACGAAATACGCAAGATTGCACTCGAACACAATGAAAAAATTTGCAAAATGTTCGACCCAAAAGGAGATGCGAGTAATGGAAGTTTGATTCGATGCATGCCATTGATTATTTATGGTTAGTTTTTCTTTTTTTAGCTTGTTTCAATTAATAACAATATTGCATATATGTCATTTTTTTTTAATAGCAATCCGCTTACAGCCACTCCAAACTTTTAATATTATGCGATTAGAAAGCTCTTTGACGCATGCCAGTTATTTAATATATTACAGTGTATGTGCTTACGCATTGACTGCTCAATATTTAATTCGACACCCGGAACAACGAGAACGTAACAAATTAGCTGTCCATTACGCAGAAAAATTTTTATCAGATTGTAAATCCAATACCCCTCAGCCAAAAGATTCACTCGTACATAAATCAGCAATTGAAGAAGTTGAAAAATGGATTAAACAAACAAGGGATGTGGCAGATAAACATATTCAAAAATTGAGTACCCAGGGTCTTGACCCAAAAAAAAGCTTCGATCATCATTTGTATCCAAAATTGGAAGAAATTCGATTATTTAGTAGTCATATCATAATCAGTTTACAAAGGGCTTTCTACCACTTGCTAAAAGCGGATGAATTTGAAATTGCAATTAAGTCCACCCTTGGTGTCGGTGGCAATACTGACAGCAATTGTTGTGTTGTGGGTGGTTTGCTCGGTGCTTTCCATGGAATCACTAAATTAGACAAATGGAGACAAAAAATCGACAACAGTAAAGTACGTTCCAGTAGACACATATATCAAGCCAAATATTATAAGGACTATGTTCCTTATTTATTTGATAATTCTCTTGATCCAAATAATTACAAATTAGAAGATAATAAGATTTCTCCTTACGATAACAAGAAATTCGCTGAATTTGAACTGTAGGAAAAAGAGTAAAAAGTTGCACTTGTTGTCAGTTTTTAACAAAGTCAAATAAAGCGCAAGTAAACCTACGCTTCAACAAAAATCCAAGATGAAAAGGGCAAAAAAAAACATTTTTTTGAGTTCACAAATAACAAATTTTTTCTTCGAATGATGCCGCACTGCACGAAACAAAAATCAAAACAAAACATCTGAATAGAAACACTCAAAAACTGCCAAAAAGTGGGGCAATTTTTGGCCAAATATTGTTATTGGAAAACTGCAATTTGACTTTTACATAACAAGAACCATTGGACAAAACAAACACAAAAAGCCGACATGTACAAGACGTAACAATATCACTGAGTTTTTTTCGAGCTTGAAATTTGGATGTTTTTTTTCCTTTTCAGAATGATATTGCTTTAATTTATTATCTTCTAATTGGTTTTTGTAATATCGTCCAATAACAAACGTGTAATTTCTTTGCATTTTTCAGTTTGGAGTAAAATGTTGATGACACGACTGTGAAACACAATTTCTCATATTATTTTGTTTGAGTTAATTGTTTTAAGACAACTATCTCAACTTAAGACGATTAATTTCGTTGTTGGTGCGCTGAATCAATTTTAATTTGGAATCTGCAGTATGATTCAATTGCTTTTTTAATTCCTCTACATGCACTGTCATTTGTTCTATTTCGTTTTTGTTATTAGATCCACTCTTTTCTTGTCGAACTTTTTCTTCAACGCGCTTTTCTAATTGTTGGGCTTGTTCTTTGCTCTCTTGCAATTGTTTTTCTACTGCTTTTTTTTCTTCTTCTAGTTTTTTGAGCCTTTCCTTCAAGTTCTGTACCTCTTCTTTTGTCTCCTAGGATGTACCACAATTCAAAGATAATTTAAACATTGACGTAGTACAAACACTTTCGAAACTGCAATAATAATTGTCGGGTCATCAAAACCTAAATTTGGAACTGGGAGAGATGATTCACGGCGGTGATGTGTCTGTATTATTGTTACTTTTTCGTAATACTGGTCAATCGGTAAAAAAAAAGACACAAAGATACAGCAAAATATCTTTCACAATCAACAAACAACTCAAATTAAACTTCCGTTTTTTCTGGAATAGGAGCAGCTTCTTTTCCTTTTTGACGACCAGCTCGGTCCACCTACCAAAAATATTGTATTTTTGTTATACTGTCAATAAAAATAAGAAAAACAAAACTTTTCTTCGAGCTTCATATTCAGCATTTTTTGACTTTTCAGTGTCTTCATCAGACAAGTGTCCCTTATCTCCAACCGCTTTCATTAATGATTGTTTTCGTTGATGTATCCTACGCTCTTCTCGCGTAGCGTCATCTTCACTGTTATTGTCATGTTCTGAAGCAAAGAGATTTTTTGGAATGGCAACAGATTCTTTTCTGGCTTTTTTGGCTCTTTCTTCTCGAATTTTTCTTGCCTCTTCTGTATTTGCATAATCAGACTCAAACAGTCCTTTTGGAACTGCCCCTGATTCTTGGCGGTTGTGTTCTTTCTCCTGGCGCGCTTGGCGTTTCATTTTAGCCTCGTCTGTATTTCTCAATTCTTCATCCAATTTTTGGGATTTACGCCGTTTATTTGGCTGACAATTGTACATTCACATCAATTGCACGAGTATATAAAAAAGTTACATCGCAATGATCACCTCACAAGACGTGATTTTTTTTTGATATAACATACTCGACCATCCTCTTGCTGACCGTCTAATGTGTCATTTTCATCAGCATTGGCTTGAGCATCGTCCTGACAATTGTCATTTTGTTTAATTGTTATCACGACCATAATAATAATAATTTAGTAAATATTATGTTATTGCCACAGTTGCAGTGTTTTTTTGTCAAAAATATGTTTTGGGATATTTTTGACGAAAACATTTGCGGGTTGCATAACTTCATTGTCGTCTTCTTCATTGGCATTTTGGCTTGGATTCCAAAAACCATCGGGTTGAGCAACCGACGACTGTTGTCGGCGATGTTTTTCCGCTCTTTCTTCACGTTTGCGTTGTGCCTTTGTCCCAATTCATTGCAAATTCCAACAGATATTTTCATACATTACATTTTGTTACATTAGTCAGTGATGTGTTGCACTTAAGACAGCCCAAAAAGAATAAAATAAAAACTAACCTCGGGGCTCATTGCGTCAGGATGGATATCATTGTCATTGCCTGAATCTAGTGGATTCGATTGTTCTAGTAATGCTGCATTTTTCGCTAATTTGGCTAAATACAGTGCTTGACGATTTACCGTGTCAAGCTGATTTTACAAAAAAAAATAAGAAACACTTTCAATAGCTTATTATTAAAAAAACGAACGAAATACTTATTACCAATGCAAAATTTTCGGTTCTTAAACTATGGTTCTCATCTCTAAGTTGATTCACCAATTCCTGTTTCATTTGTTTATTTAATTATTTATGTGTGTATCTGTTGGCTTATTCAGTTGTTTTGATCAAAATAATTGCATCAAAAAAAAAAAAATTAAATAAAGCAAATCCGAGAGAACTAAATTACAATTTTTTTAAAATAAAAAATGTTAATATGAAAAGTTTCTAGCTCAACCCCTTTTCGCTCTCAGACCTCCCCTCTTTTTTTATTAACTCTCAAGTCAAAATTTTCCAAAATTGTTCGCTGTGCTAATGCTTCTGCTTTTCGTCGCAGTTCCTTGTCTTCAAAGGGCGTGTTATCCACTCGAGCGGAATCCTGAGGAAGTCCCAAATGGAAACGCAACATTAAATTTTCTATCACATTCTCTTTGTCTTGGATTAAAGTTCGCATGCCATTCAAATGCTCTTGTAGATATTTCACCTTTTTTTTACACAAATAAAAAGCTTGACTATTACAAAAAGTTCAAAAACACGTATACAAACTCCCTACCCATACACCCCTCCTCATCCCCCTTTTTTATGTTGGTCGCTTACTTGTTCACGGTAAATCTCATTTGCTCTTTCTGCCAGTTGTAATTTCCTTTCAATCGGCATCTCTTGATTTAATTCATTGCCGTCTGGTGTTTGAAGTTCCGTGTCTCCACGTGGGGTCTCGTAGGGCTGCCAGAAGTCCATAACAGAAAATCCACATGACGTTTCATATAAGCAAAACTAAGATAAAATCATTTTCTCTTTTCAACAAAAAACAAAACATTACTCAACTGTTTCAGCGTTGTCGTTCATCTGCTTGTTCTATTAATTTCAAGATTTAAAAGAATTGGAAATCAATCTTGATTATTAGCAATGATACTTTCAAAAGCAAACGTGAATCATTGAGCGGAAACCTCAAAATGGTATCCTTCTTCGGCAGACTTTTCGAAACCAAACTACAAAATATTTCGAGTCTGTAAAATATGTTTTGTGTTAAATAGCTCTTGTAGGCAAACTATGTTGGTATTTAGAACGTACAAATGATAAAGGATTTGAAAACTTTGGGTTATCAAAATTTTTGAGTTTGTGGTCAGTTATATGTTTTCTTTCAAATGCTCGGTCGTATTTGTGACTCTGAAGAAGGTGTCACAAAAAAGAAATCGTAGCTACTTTAAGATCAAAACAAAAACAGAAAAAAACCTTAAGGATGCGTCAATAATTGAGTAAGTCTTCATATCACAAGAAATAAAAAATTAGAATGATGGCCAATACTTTGTCTTTTCATACGAAAGGGTCACTCTTCACATTCAAGTCAAAAAAAACGAACTAAAAACTAAACTTAACCCTTTTATTTTTATTAATAAAAAACAAAACAAAGTAAATTTTTTCTCCGTTTTTGTTTTGATTTTCACATGTATTGTCAGAAAGAAAAAAAATGGATCAATGTGGTTGTCCACGTGATTGCTGAGAAGGAACAAAGACCATAGCGGTAGTAGTGGTTTGAGAAGCAGCATTTGATTGATCCGAGTTCAAAGCAGTAGATGATGTGGATGGAATAGATGCAGGCGCGACTGAACTTAGCCAGTTCCAAGTAATAACAGGCGCGGATGTAGCTGTGGAGGTAGTTGTGGATGTGGATGAGGGTAGGGATAATGATGAAACAGTGGGTAATACGTAAGAAACGCTCGGACAAAAGAGGAGCGGAACATTGGACACGGTCATTTCATAGCCGCAACGAGGAGGCTGCAGCTGCCAATGATCGATCATAGAAACGTTTGTGGAGGAAGAGGCTGAGGACGATTGCGAAGGATGCGTGGAGAGAGGTGTGCAAAGAGGAAACGGAAGGGGAAGTGGAAGTGGCAACGGCAGTGATAATGGCAAGGGAAGAGGTAAAGGAAGAGGCAGAGGTAAAGGCAATGGCAAGGGAAGTGGAGGGGGTAATTGCAATGGTATCGACAAGGGAAGAGAAAAAGGAACAGGAAATGTGTGCGAAAAATTGTTATGGCCATGCCAATGATCACGGTCACGATTTGTTGACCCATTTGAAACATTGTGTGACAAAGATACGCGACTGTCTGATGAATGATCAAGAGGAATGGGTGCAAATACCCAATTCAAATTGATATTATTATTATTATTATTATTGTTATTTGTGTTATTATTATTATTATTATCATCAATAACAGTATTACTTGTAGCATGGCCATTATTCAAAGCATCATTGCCACTGACGTAAGCGGTAGAATGATTTTCAGTGTCATTGTTGTGTTGGTCGTCCTTTTTTTTTTGTTTTGTTTGTTTATTTGTTTGAGTGCAGATTCCCAACGTGTGATGTGAACATAGGAGTGAGAGATAGAGAGAAAAATGAATGATACCAAATACTGTTGATATCGCTGTTGATATTCCATAATGTCATCCGTGGTCAACACACGACGAATCATTTTGTCCGCCAAAGACTGTAAGGAATAGTTGATGGTCAATCCACCATTCCAGTTGTCATGGTTCACAACAATATGGGCGCGACAAATCGGGCATTTGGGTGGCGAATATGAACAATGCTTCACATGGCCTTTCAGACATACGTAACAAAATGAATGTCCACAAGACAGTGTGACCGGTGCTGCAAATGTTTGTACACAGATTCCACACTGAATGTCTTGCTCAATTGAATGAAGTAGTTTCTCTTCTTTTTTATTATGATTATTATCATCACTCTGCTCATCTTCAATTTTATTTGATTTCTTTGCTTTTTGTTTTTTAATTGCTTTGCTTTTGCTTTTTTCCCTTTTTTTGCATCGAATTCCTCGTTCATTATTACTTCATCCTCTTGCTCGCTACAAATACTCTCCTCTTTCTCTTTTTCGTGACTGGGCAATGACAGAGTTCGGGGGCGTTTGCTCCATCTTTCAAAAGAAGTCGATGCCAAGGATGGCTCTGACACAACTTCACGGATTGAACGCTTATGCGCACGCTTGGACCTGCTTGAGCCAATTGTGCTCATCCCGCCAATTGCGTCTGTCTGGTTTGGCTGAACTTGTTTACTTGTTTGTTTTGTTTTTTTGTTTTTTTTACTTGTTTGTTGCAAGGCTTTTATTTTCGGGATTTTTTTGGCATTGATGGGGTCGATAACTTAAACAATGAAGCTATCCTCCCTTTTTGCCCCTTTTTCTTTTAAAAAAAAACAGTGTGCAAGTGACAGTGTACATTCTTGTAAGAAAGCAAGTTAATAAGTATCAAAAAACAGTTTTGAAAGAGTAATATTGATACAACTATAAACATCATGATTGAATTTACTTATTTATATGAAAAAAATATGTGAAATTTATAGAAAAAATTAAATAGGATAAGGATAACTAAGAAAGGATGCTGTAAAAGAACACAAAAAACCAAAATTAACACACAAAACACGCAAAGGGCTTCAAATCCAAAATATTCAAATACAAATAAATACGTGTACCTTCCAGGAAGAAAGCTTGGTGTAGGCTTTCAATTTCCATTTTTGACTCTCAATGAGCTCAGAACAACCAGAGAAAGAAGAATTGTGTCATGTCCGGCGAGCAAGTGAATCTGACTTGAGTACGGTACTAGAGCTTTTATCAAATGAACCGAAGAACCGGATAGTTGATCTTATCCCGACTGTAATGAGCAATAAAATTATTTATATCAGCATGTTTATAGTCTTCCTACTATCTGCAGTGTATTTGACGCTGGCAACAATGTATGAGCGGCAAGCGTTGTACATTCACACCTATGTCATTATAATGCTATGTCCAGCCCTGGTTGTGTATACTCTAGGATTAATACAAGGGTACATTACATTTAACAAGAGGTATCAAAAATTCCTCCAACTGAAGGCACACTTGCCAAAGGATGAAATTACTTCATTTATTAAAAATCGTCTAATTTTTATGGCTTTTCCACTAAAAACAAATAATGATCAAACCAGTTTTGTCCAAAAAAATAGTATTTGCTTTTTCGTTGTAAAATTATCCACAAAAAAAAAAAATAGAAGACGAGGGTCCATGTTTGGGTGTTTTGATACTGTCAACCTACCCCAAGTTTTGTGCAAGGATAGGGATAGACCCTTTGAATTTGAAGGAATTTTATTCGTGTTTGCATAACATCGTGATTATTGAGTGGATGGTAATTAACGAAAGAGTGTTGAATGATGACGAGAAGTTTGCAAGTGTATTTGAGCAAATGCTTCGGTATGTCTGTGGTTCGAATAATTTGAAGGACAATACATTTGGCATTTTGAATGAAACAGCAATCTATTATGCATTTTGTCTTTCGGATGAAATGATGACTTGGCAACATGAATGTCTTGTTGACAATGGCTTTATACTTTTTCATTCCTGGGAAGATTTACAGTTTTGTGGAATATCTTTTCCAACCAAATTTCTTCTCTTTATCAAACCTTTGAATGCTGTTGCCTTGGCTACACGCAATCATGCCAAGGCACAAAAAACAAATCCTACTACACAAAATGATGCCACTGCACAAGAAAAAAAGGACTAGTGCAATCAATCATTTCATTCATAATACAACTCTTACTTAAGGTATTCAATTAATTGTTTAATGTTGTTTTTTATATGATATTTTTTTACTCTCTTTGCAATCAACAAGTAATTTCTTTTTGTTTGATTGACTTAGAAATTTTCTTAACTTGTCCAACGCAACTTCACATACATTAGAATGCAAAAGAAAGTTGAAATATAAAACGGCACATTATATAGATGATCGATTTTCTTAATGGAGAAAAGACATTCGAATCTAAATTTTGAAAAATATAAGACTTATGTAATTTTAATATTGTTGTTTTTAGTTTTTTATTAAATCTTTCAAAATTATTTCAGAATCTTTTTTCAAGACTAATGTTTAAATTTTGTCAAAAAAAAAAACGAAATTCTGAAACAATTAGGAAAGATTTAATAAACAACTAAAAACAAAACCATATTAAAAATTATATAAGTTTTATATATTTTTCAAAAATTAGATTTAAATGTCGTTTTCCATTAAGAAAATCTATCATCTACAGTAAGTTGTAAAGAAAACTGAACGCCTAAAACATATATTATGATAATTGATTTTATCCATGAAAAATCAACATTTAGACCTAATTTTTTTTTTAAAAAATATCTACAAATCTTGTAGTTTTAAATATGATATTGGTTTTTTAATGTTGGATAAAATCAACATTATTTCAAATGATTTTTGAAAATTCTGCGAGAATGTGTATCATTTGCACTTTTATTAAAATTAAGAAATTTT
>ASPP01012030.1:0-12667 GCA_000512085.1 Reticulomyxa filosa
GTAGTTTTTAAATATGATATTGATTTTTGAATACCTTTTTTTTATGTTGGAGAAAAATATCATTTGTTCAAATGATTTTTGAAAGTGGAAACACAAAGCATGTTTCCTATATTTATCCATTGGTGTTGTGCAAGCGGGATTTGCTTGGCACTTGGTCTGAAAGTCTGCTCTGTCTAAGCCGGAAAAGCAATAATGAACAAAAATCGCGAACGTTGAAATTTGCTTGTGTGTGTTGAGGAAGCCAGGCGCATGTGGTTATGATATAGCATTGACTAATGTTTGATTTATCATTGCCATTTTATCACGAAACGCGCTTTGGATACACGATCTTTTGTATAGACTAGTTTGATTTAGAATGAAGGCCCAGTCGACAGTGTTATCGTATGGCTTCGTATTTTTATTGTAGTGAGTTATTGATCTTCCACTTCGGACTTTGCGTCACATTCGACGCTTTGAACATATGAATGAATGAACGGTAATTGTTAGATTGCTGTCGTGCGAATGCGATGAGATTAAGGTAATCTTTCATTTCTTTTTGGCATCAGTATTTCTTTATTTCTCTACATTATAGTCATTTTCTTTAGTTTTTGGTTATTGATTCTTGGTTCCGGCGTCGAAGCCGCCTTTCTTCTTTTTTTCTGACCATGTGTCTTTTTCTTCTGTCATTCTCTATTTCGATATGGATATGCTGGTCAGTCTGTGATTAATCTCACTTTCTTTTAATATCTCCACCAGTCAACTGACTACGTATGTGCCAGATAATGATTAAGTGATTTTTTTTAGTAAAATCAAAGCATTAATCTAATATGTTACTTGTTAAAGTTTTAACAACTTATTCTCATCTTCACAAGTGGCACTTAGTGTTGTAGTTTTTTCTCGAACCTACTGTATGAATTTTTTTTACAGTCATGTTATATAGCGCGTGCGGTTATACTTTATTCTGGAACAAGTAATAAGTTTGAAAACTTACTTTACTAAATTTTTTTGTAACGAACGCAAGAGTACACTTCAAGTTGACTTATTATTTGTTGCCAAGTTTATTGTGGATAAAACCGAAAGAAAAACTAAGTTTTTGTATTTTCATTGCTTCCAACACAACATACTGCAACAAAATTTTGCAAGTAAAATTAATCAATATCACTCCAAACCTTCCAATCTAATTCAGAGTTAGTATGACTCTGAAGACCAATCGATGTTTTGATAGTGTCTCTGAGTGGCTGTGTTAGATAAGATATGCTGAAGTTATAGAATACAGTTTTAATATCTTCGATGGTGATTTTTTCGATATCATCAATTGTATACGCAATCAAGTTCCTGATGTTTGTTTGTGTTTCTATTTTCTCGTCGTTTGCTTGGTTCAATTCTTTTGTGAGTTCTTCTTTCTTTTGTTTGCATACAGAGAGCTGTTTCTCACGAAAGGTTCCACCTGCTCTTTCAGCGATTTAAAATTGTCATAGAAATCGCAATCTTTGTTTGTTATCTCTTCCATTGCAGTATTTTCAAGTAAATGCCCAATAAATCGATCGGAACATATAAAATCAGAGATTGGAGAAACAATAGACCTTGAAACAAAGTCGGTAACATTGGACAAAGCAATTTGCATGTTTCCAACCTTGCCATCGTTTAGATCTTGCATTATCTGCTTCAGTTGTGGAACATGGTATTGTAGATGTGTCAAACTTGCAACGTCCTTGGCAATGGCTTGTTTTAATGCGTTTCTCATTGGCTCTGTTTTGGAAGAAGCAAGGAGAGAGCGGAGAAAGATAGAAATGAAGCATTTGTCCCTTTCTTGTGCCAGCACTTGCAAAAATGCGAGCAAATACTCGCAATCGTTATTTCTTTCAATGGCAAAGAAATTGTTGAGGTACGATATTATCTTCACTTCCAATTCTTGCTCCACCGTGAGGAAAATGGTCTCTTCGACACGTTTATAGAGTTCGTGTCTGCTTTGTAAGACCTGGCATCGTTGAAACATCCGCTTGGATTTCGAAAAAGAGGATTGCGAACACCATTTAGCAATGTCCTCCCAATCAGCTGACTCTTCCTTACTGTCCTCCAAACTCGATTGAACATCGACGTCGTGATACGTATACGTGTTCAAATCTCTTGTCGACGTAACGCAGGTGGAAATGTACAACTCGTTTGCTTTAGCCTTTGCAAACGATAGAAGTGGTCCTGTGATAGAGGTCATGTTACATACTTTTGTGATTATGCTTACTAAGCTGTCAGGATGATGTTGCCTTTCCATCAATGTCACCAAATCGATTGATAACTGTAAATATTTCAACGAGTTTGCGTCGATTGTTTGTGGGAGCAATCTCAGGACATATCCAAGAGCATGATAGATAGCCGTATCTTTTTTGTCCAAAGCCTGTTGAGCGCAAAGAAGCGAATGGAGGCAGTGAACAGCTTGTTCATTTATCGTCGTCGATGGAAGATGAATCACCGCAATTAGGGAAATTAATTGAGAAAATCCCTTCAACCAACCCTTATTGCGAATGATGGATACAATTTCGACCGCCTCACGGATGTGACGCAGAGTCTTGTCAGAGTGCACCAACACCAAATGTGGCAACTCCAAAATGTATTTCAAAGTAAGAACATGACTGTTCATGCCCGTATGCATGGCTCTTGTTTTTTCGCATATCTTTTGGATCTTGGACACCAATGTGTCCCTTTGAACTTGCGAGATTTGCTTTTTCACAATCGGCTCAAGACAGTCGTATACGTCATTGCTATTTCCGTGTTCAAGTGCATTCCACATGGCAAGTGCAGTTTCGAACACCTGTTTCTGTCCAAATGTGCAAGCTGCTTCGTCGAGAACAAGATCGAGAATTCGTCGGTATGATTCGAGGAAAATGCAGCTGTCGCTTTTGTTGAGAATTTCGACCACCGTTTGACATTTGAGCACGTGTTGCAAGACACATTGAATGTCCACGTTTGCAAACACTGCCAGTTTTCGTAAGCATTTCAATACGTCTTTTTCTTTTTGTAAATGTCGAACAAGTTTGACTCCAGAACAAATGCGTTCCATTGCACATCCCACGATTCGTTTCTTCCTTTTGTCTTGAATCGACTCTAACGAATAGTGTAGTCTTTGTTCGTCATTCATGTCTTCCCATGCTTTGACATTGCTATTGTCTCCGCCTTTGCTGTCGTTCTGACACGACCATGTGTGACTCAAGGTCATGGGACTCAAGGTCATGGGACTCAAGGTCATGTGACTCAAGGTCATGTGACTCAAGGTCATGTGACTCAAGGTCATGGGCTTGATCACCGATTTCAAGTCCAAGTCTAATGGCCGAGATGCGCTCCAATTCGAAGAAAGACACGTACCAAGTGAGGCCGGACTTGGCAGTAGGGAAGTCAGAGATCCCACAACCGAGTCTAAATTGCACAGTTTCAAAACGATATCATAGACTCGCTTCCAACTGCATTCATTGTTCACAGCATCGACCAGATCACTCGCAACTTGCAAGTACTTGGATAACTTGCTCGCTCCATTTTGCGGCAGTAAACCGAACATGCACGAGACAGCCCGCGCTCGTTGTCCGTTGTTCAACAGTCCTTGGATGGAAAGAAGAGAATAGATCCGATTTACAACATCCTCCTGCAAGGAAGAGCCCTTTTCTGTTTGTTTGATCATTGAGACTAGCTGTTGCAACATCTTGGGGAAATCTCTGTTGTGTGCGTTAGATATGATTTCGATGGTCTGATATGCAATGCGCATCTGGGCTTGCTCTTCGAGGGTAGCCATTGAGAGCTGGAACACACTCAAAATGCTATGCAGCACGTCGAGAGTGGATGTTTGTGTTCGTGTGGCACTGGCCATTATCTCTTCAATCTTTGCAATTAGCTGCTGTTTGTCGTTTGCAAGAAAGCACTTGTTCGGAGCGATATTCTGCAGACAGTAGTATACGTCCTGACTGTTTGCACTTTGGAGTGCCTTCCACAGTGGCAGACACTTTTGAAAACTGTTTACAAGGTGGAATTCGAAGACAAAGAAGAAAAAGAAGAAGAAGAAAGAAGCAATTGTAGTAATTGCTCGTAAGATTGTAATTGCAAAGGTGCAGTTTGGAAAGATGTGATAAGATCATAACATTTGGACAAACTTTGCCAAACGTTGGGTATGTTCACATTAGCAAACGCGAAAAAATGCTTCAGACAATCCAAGAGGTCTTTGGTCTGGAGACACCGTACGACGGTAATGCCGCGGACAATGTACTGAATCGAATCCGAGATGATGTTCTTTTGCCACGAGCTGCCCAGCAGATCTTGCACAGCCTCCAGAATTTTAGCGTAGTCTCTGTCGCGAATGGCTTGGACCAACTGCGAAGATTGGAAAATCTTTTTCACGGCGGTGTATGCGCTCTTGAACTTGTCGTAGATTTCGAGACAAGCGTCGAGGAACGGGACCGGGAGAAAGCGCACGAACGTAGCAAGCAAGCCTCGCCAACCGTCTTTGAGACCATTGAAGAGTACCCCAAATGTGGCCTCTAGCACGTCTTCCTTCAGGAATTTTCCAAAGTCACTAAACTCGCCGTGGATCATTCCCTTAACACCTTTGACCACTGACTTGATGCCAAGGAAAATGAACGACAATCCGAACGTGCCACCTGTCATCATCATGCATGCCACGCCCACTGCAATTTGACATGCACCGATGATAGCAGCAAAGAGGCCTGCCAAAAACCCTTCAATTCGCCACTGAGTTTTTTGGTCGGATATTTCAAAGCAGCCAATCAGTCCACATTGGGTTAAATACGACGTTACACCTTCAAATTCTTTGTGCTGTCCCAAAATGTCCGACCTTTCATCCAGCAATTCCTTCCACTTCACGAGCTTGCATTTCAAAAAGTACATCGGACGGTGTTGCAAGGAATTCTGGACAAACTCCAAAGCTTTTTCGCACTGGCTCTGTACTAGCTTCCACAACTCCGCTTCGAACAAAAACATCTCCCTCAAATTGTGTTGACTATTGCCGTCATCTTCATGATCAGACGTCGAACGTGCAAGGTAATGTCCATTTGTGCACATGTTTTGAATCACATTGATGCGCTGTAGTTCTATCTCGATGAATCCTGCCGCACTGTGCAATTCTTGGATTGTCTCCTGCTTGCACTTCTGACGTTTGTCTTCGCTATCTGTCCCACCGTTTTCAATAGTTTTCTGCACACGCCAGTAGGCTGGAATAAAGGAATGTGGACTCAGCTGCGCCCTGGCATTGTCCAGCATGTGCAATTGGTCGTCGACAGAAGCGCCATTATCGCTGTTGGCTTGTATGGCAGACCAAGTGAGCAAATGGGGGTTAAAGCAGAGTCGATACGAGTTGGTCGTCAGTTCGGACAATACTTGTCGCTCAAATTGTTCGAATGCGTCATCCGCACCCTTACAGTCGTCGTCGTCGTCGTCGTCGTCGCAACGGCGAAATATCTTTTGACACACCACAGACCAATGATAGTGAATCATGTCAATCACGGCAGATGTCATTATGCGCTTATCTTTATACGTACCAACAATGAGTTGGTCGAGCATTTCCAAATACTTATTGAAATATCTCTCTTTTTTTTTTCTTTATTCAGACGAGTGGTAATTTGATTCAAATTTTGTGCGCTGCGCCAATCCCGCGACTTTCGGATCTCGTCAATGTTGCATCCCTGGTATCGTGCATTTTCCATTTCTTTGTTCACAATGAGAATACACGATCCAGGATCGGTGGATCGAGCGCTCCGTCCAATGTTTTGCGCTTCGATCCTCCCATTCTCTGGCAGGAACGTTACGATAACGTGCAGTCCGCCCATGCGCTTAACGTATTCTTGCAATTGCACGTCCGTGCCTCTTCCTGCAAGATTCGTAGCAACAATTACGTCTCCCTTTGCAAACTTGTTTTGCATCAATCCAACCTGCTGACTGTTGTCGCTACGTGAGTATACGTATATCTCTCCATTGCGCAGATGTTTCCTCAGTCTGACTGTTTCCTTGCGCAGTCTGCGGGCGATTTTATCTGTCGTTTTGATGTCCTCGGTGATAATGAGGACCACTTTTTCTTTTTTCATTTGTACGAATACGTTGACACAAATGGACTGGAGCCACTCGCATTCGTTAGTGCACAGCACGTCAGTATAAAACATCTTTGTCTTTGTGGCAAACGACGGGATCTTTAGGATGTGAGCGTCAAAGTGCTGCGTGTAATATTCCATTTCTTTGGTGCCACCCAACGTCCCCGTCAATCCAAAGACCTTTCCACCTGTCACGTACTTGCGATAAAAAGTAAAGTTAGTGATCATCTGCGCTACGCTGCCGAGCACAGTCATCTTTTTCCTGTGCTTGAGCTGCAGACATTGATGGAGTCCATTCGAATACACCGTCTTTTCTTGCACCGTCCCAACGTCCTTGGACATGGGCACGATCTCGTTGTTTCGAATGATGTAGTCTTTGTCCGCACTGTGCAAGAACGCGGCCTTCCACGCAGATTCGACCCACTCGTCGAGCTGTCCATCGATCAATGGCTTTAGAAACTGCTGCGAAATACCGAGTGCATCGGGAGAAAAGTCAGAGACGTTGCCGTTGACGGCATCCATAATGTATTTCTTCACGTCGTCGACAATTTTCTGTTTGATATTGCGAGCGCAGTGCATTTGCACAACCTTGCGCTCTTCAGGATAGTGCAGTAACACCATGGAACACTGTGAGAGATCGGGGATCTCGTCAAACTTTTTCCCTTCGCGAAAGTGCTTTACGAACACGCCTTTGCACGGACAGGTTGCGATTTGGAGTCACTCTGTTCCTCCCTTCTTTCGAATAGAGCCACATTCAAGTTGAGCATGATCGGATGCGAAATGAGTTCCACCAATGCGTCCATGGATAGATTTGCAAGCTTTTCTTTGACGGTGTCCACACTCGATAGCGTACATTCGTCGAACCCCAAATGCAACAGAATGTGACCTTTGCGTGATTCACTGCCGCTGTGCAGCCACGCCTGCAGTGCCATGTTGGACACGTTGTCCAACCAGTTGCCTACTGTGTCTCCTTGCTTTGACAACACATACATTAAATTGCACTCCTTCACGTCCTTTAGAGCCATCCACATGTCACACTTGATCTGAACTACCATGTCGCTCAATGACGACACGAGAAGCATCATACGCGTATACGTCATGCCGAGGATGCAGTTCAGCGGTGCATAGCCAGCTGCCGGTCTCGTCAGCTGCGTCGCGCCAAAGATGGTGTCGATGAAGCCGTAGTCACACTCATCGACAATCGCGACACTGTGTGGACGACCACTGGCAGCGCGTACGTTGTTTTCCGTTGCCTTGATATTGTGCTCCGAGTCTTGCTCGTGCAGCATGTCGCACTCGTAACCGTACGCTGTCGAAAATGCACGTCCATGTTTCTATACGGTCCTGCGTGCTCTAGCTTTGGATTCTTGACATTCGGGTCGATATATCCACATGACAGACCGCCACACATGCCGAGCCATGCATTTGTTTTTTCGTCGCTGGCTTCGCGCTGTGCTAACAGCGATTGCGATGTAATCACGTCTACGCGCTCGCCAAAATATAAGCGCTCGATAATCGTTAGAAATATTACAATCACTGATTTGCCTTCGCCGGTGCCCACTTGAAACAACACGTTACTTTTTTTTGTTTGTTTTGTTTTGTTTTGCGAACAACGGAACGCTGCAAATACCACCAGCACCTGCGCTAATCGTGGAGGGTACGTATACGTCCACTCCATTCCCAGTGCCACCATTGCAAACAGCTCGTGCACAAAATGCTTTGTCTTTTCTTTCTCTTCGCATGTCATGTGCAAGCATTGCTCACAAAAGCGAGTCACGTCTTCTCTGCTTCGTGATCTGCGACACTTGTCGAGCATGTGTTCGTACGACAATAGGTCTTGACGTAGCTCCTCGATATTTATAAAAGAGTGACAACTCGGATTTAAGTTTTGCAATTCGGATATTAGCTCTGTCAATGTTCTCGCACGGCCCTGAGGCCAGGTAACGGGGTTGATTTGTCCAAATTTCAGACACTCGTCGAACAATCCTTCTAACATCTGGCATCTCGTCGTTACATTCCATTCGAGACGACGGGCTTGCTTTTTTTCGCTTGGTGTCATATCATGGCCACTTCGCATGGCCTGGACTTGATGCTGTCGACTTTGAAACTTTACCAACAATTCTCTATAATCATTTTTTGCCCAATTTGGTGTCACTCTGTTTTTTCTCCTACGAGCTATGGACGCAATTACAAAAAGAACTGGCTCTGAAAGTAGCTCTCGCAGGGAACGACAGATTCGTGCTTTTTTTGTTGTGGATCCCATTTTGTTGAAAATGCATTGCAGTGGGTCACACAAACGCTTTGAGTTGTTCTTTTCGTCCAATTGCGCCACTTGGATATGCAGGCCTCTCATCAACATTAATGCAACCAAGTCAAGTAAGTGCAAGATTCTGTTCTGTCTTGGGAGTCTTCTCATTGCAAGGGCTCGCTCTGCGATCACTTTATCGCTTTGCTGGTCTTGACCGTAATCACATAGGCAAGACACAACGAACGGACAAACTCCAGCTGCATTGAGGATACTCAGTCCATTTGCGATCTCATGAACAAATCTCTATGTGATAGGCAATGGCCATTTTCTTTTAGTACTTCCAATAGGTGGCTTAAAATCACTCTCATTTGTTTCGTCGAATGTTGAGGTGGCTCCTTTCTTTATTTGTCCTTTGGTCAATAAATTCAGACTCTTAATGTCTTCAATCAAGGAAGAATTACTAAAATTATCTTGTGCTAAAGTAAACGTTTATTTATTTGCATACGGCTAAAAAGAACCGACGTGAACTTTAACCCTCTTTTCTGGCTCGTTTTCGTGGAGTCGTGTGGTACATAGCAAAAAATTCGATGTCGCTACGTTTTCATCTTTCCATAGATCTTTTACAGAATAATGGTACAACTTGTAATAGATAAAATTTGTCTCTTTTTGTCCTCTGAATACTTAGCAATGTTAATTTTTATTTATTATTTAAACTCATTTAGCGTGTTGAATCTCAGCGTAATCAAAAGAAAAAGACACTTTTTTTCTTAGTTTTCACATGTTTACTTGTTGTATAATCTTTTTAATAATCTTTAAAAATTTTCAAATTGAATATCTTGTGTTTAGTTCTAAGGGAGCTGTAGAACTCCAATTGGGCTAAACTCTTTTACAAAACCAACATTCTAACTCACTTTTTTTCTTGTTTTTGTTTCTCATTTTGTTTTCTTCTTAATTTAACTTTTGTTTTATTTTGAAATTAGCTCAAAAGAGCTGTTTCCTTTCGTATTACACTTGTCTGGTGCAAAGTAGCTGACATTACTCTCCCTACAGGTGTTCCTTAAAATTAGTTTGTTGCTCAGTTTTCTCTGTAATTGAAATTTTGTCTTTACATTTTTTATAAACAAGAAGCTTCCTAAAAAAGCAAAAAACTAGCAGTCAGCAATAAATACCTAAAAATTTAAATTACATATACTGTTATACACTTTAAGTGAAAGATTTCAATTTTTGAAAAAATTTCGAATGACGGAATGCGATATTTAACAATAACACAATTTGTAGATATTTTTGATCACAAAGAAGTGTGTAGTGCAATAAAACAAGGTAATAAGAAATTGAGTTTGCACTTAAATGTAGAGGTAAAAACTTGAAAATGTTGAAGTTTTACTGAAACAAACAGAAAGTCTGCACAGATTGAAAACTTTGTAGCAAGAACACAATGAGCAAACAAAAGTTCACAACTTTTGAAAAAACAAAGGGCAAGAAAATATTAGGCTTTGTGAAAAAAAAAATAATAATTAGCTTTGCAACAGAAGAAAAAGAAGGTTGGAGAACATGGCATCAAAAGACCATTTGCACGACGAATCAGCGAGCTTAGTTCATCGACATTTAGGCGGCTTTGATTTTGGACTGGCACACAGAAATGCAGAGCTGATGAAGAAGGGAATGGAACAGCCGAAATACACGAAGACAGGAACGACAATTGTGGGACTGGTATTCAAAGACGGGGTAGTGTTGGGAGCAGACACGCGTGCGACAGCAGATACAATTGTCGCGCAAAAGAATTGTGAGAAAATTCATTACATTGCGCCAAACATTTACTGTTGCGGAGCTGGGACGGCTGCCGACACAGAGAGCGTGACAGAGATGATATCCTCTCAACTCGCATTGATGCGTCTGGACACAAATACACAGTCACGCGTCATCTGCGCATTGACCCGCCTGAAGCGCTATTTGTTCCGCTACATGGGATATGTCTCCGCCGCACTGGTATTGGGCGGCGTGGACTGCAATGGTCCGCATTTGCACACCGTGTGGCCACACGGCAGCACCGAGACCCTGCCCTATGTCACCATGGGCAGTGGTTCGTTGGCGGCCATGGCTATATTCGAGGCCGAGTTCAAACCAAATATGCAGGTATGTATGTGTATAATAACAACAATAATAATAATAATAAATAATTATATATATATAAATAATTATATATATATATAATTATTTATATATATAATTATTTATTATTATTATTATTATTATTGTTAATTTGTCAGGAAGAGGAAGCCAAAGAACTTGTGAAACAAGCCATTCTCAGTGGCATCAACAACGACTTGGGAAGTGGAAGCAATGTCGATTTGTGCGTCATCACCAAAGACAAAACACAATTTTTAAGAAATATCTTCAAAACTGAAATTCCTCAAAAAAAAATTCACCAAATCAAATATCCCCATGGAACTACTGGTACCGCTTTCTTTCTCTGTTTGCTTCCCCCCCCACTCTCTTTGTTCCACTTGCTTTCAGACTCACTCACATACACACCTTGTTCAGTTGTCCTCAGACGTGAAGTGGTGTTACATGGCGAAGAAGATGAAAAAAAAGAGGAATGGTGCGAACCTGAAGAAAGGGTCCAAAAGGCTTTAGAGCGCATCGATGCTGACTGATTTGGTTTTTTTTTCCCAACTAGTTGTTCTTTTACATAAAAAAATAAAAGAAAAGAACTGGTTAAAAAAAAAAAGGGAACAATATTCAAAGATTTTTTGTGCTCTGTTTTCATGGATGCAGTTATACCGAGACTTGAACTTTCACCCTTTTTACTGATCTGTCAATGGAAAGGTAACACAATTTTCAACCGCTTCAATTTTCAATGCAAGACTTTAAAGCACAAGAAAATTAAATACAACCTCTTTGATTCGTTTCACTTTTAAGGATTGGTGTTACTTTTGCATTTTACTTGGAAAAAATTTTCTTAATGGCAAAATTCCTTGGAAAAAGTAAAAATCTTTAGCAAATTCGTGTGGAAAAGATATCAACTACAATAAATTGCTTGTATTGATTGTAAGTGTGACTTGTCCATTTGTAAAAACACATGCAAAAGAACAAGGGGTACCGCTACATTAATGAAAAAACGGTCTAGTTCATTTTATTGTCTAAAAACCATTTATCATTAATTATTTCCTTCAGAATCGGTCAATTTCGTATATTAAAAAAGTCTGGTCTTGTCACAAAAAACTAGAAAATACGCACTTAAAAAGCGTCGTTTCAAAATTTTTTTTTTATGTTTGAAAAAGAATACAGTTTTCAAAAGGCAATCAGACTTTGTTACTGTTGTAACTCAAATGTGACATAAATTTTCTTTACGGAAAACGTAATTGGTTGACTTTAAAAACACAACTAGTTAAAGTTGAGACCGTGACGTTGTGCATTCCTTGATTATGCACGGAACTACTTTCACAGTGGAAAGCTACCTTGTGTGAGCTTGAAGATGATCTTATTACAGAACTATTATAAAAAATGTTGTACTACTTGCCTAATATTGAGGCATTCCATTTTCTTCAAAGCAAATTGATATTATTCTATTTGTCCATCTATGAACTTTAGCAGGAGGAAAAAAGAAAAAAGCTTTGACTAGAGACAAACTATTTGACGTGGTTATATCTTATGCTGAATTCAAAGTTTTCAAGAAGCAAAAGAAAAGGACAGCCAAAATATTATCTCTTTGCTGGTTTATTAGTAAATCCAGAAGCCTAAGCGTAACAAAAAGTGCAAAAATCTTTTTCATGCATGGATAGCCGTGACATGCGTGTATTATGTTATTTATTTATGAATAGAAAGCAAGAATGATATTTCTGTAGTTTTCATATTTTTTAAATGTTTTTATGCATAAGACGTTAATCTAATCTTATTTATGTAATAAATTTTCTAAGCCTTCATTAGCGTGTACACTGCGTTCTCTCATTGTACTTGTTTTGTTATCTCGTATTTAGTTGTTTTATTAAAAGAACACTATACAATGGTATTTTTGTCGATTAAATATATCCTTCTTATCTGATGTGATTGCTTCCAATAATCCTATTTTCACATTAAAAATTTAAATAATTTTAGATTGTCTTATTTATCTTGTTTATATGCTAAAATTAGATTAAAATAAATGCAAAGAAAGTGTGCAAGTTATTATGATCTCTTTTTTGAGGCACAAGTAATTCATTTACAAATATTACTTAAAGAAAATTACATAAAAACAAATATAAAAGTAACCAAAGGCCATTAAATCAAAAAAGGGGTAAAATAATTTTAAATTTTCAAAATTAGATGGAAAAACACCAAAACAACATTTAAAAAGTGCGCAAAAATTTGAAAAAGTTGCTAG
>ASPP01012057.1:0-12903 GCA_000512085.1 Reticulomyxa filosa
AACAACAAAAAAAAAGGGGTCATCTGAACCTCAAGATTATAACGGTGGCCGTTCTTTGGACGACTTTGTCAATTGGATCAATGAAAAGGCAGGGACACGAAGAAATACTGACGGTTCTTTGAAGAGATCAGTTAAGTTATTTTTTTTTTTGTAATTGAACTAGTTGGAAATAAACATAACCCTTTTTTTAATAAAAAAAAGGCTGGTCGCTATCCAAAACTCGATACATTGGCCCATCAATTTTATACAAACAGCCAATCTCGTGATATTGTGAAAAAAGAGATTGCGACATTGTGCCAAGGAAACGAATTTTCAAAGTTTTGTTGTTTCAAAACATAATAAAACCGATCTTGATCTAATATCCATGGGCCAACCAAAAACTAAATTATTAACAAATATATTTTATAATCTTTGTAAGGGGAAATAGTCGACATTTTCTTTCTGTTTGCATAAAAATGGGTTGGTATTGAAATGATAGAGAGGATTGCGATAACTACTTGAAAACTGCTGAAAAAATTGTTGAAAAAGGAAACCAGTATGTCACCGATGAAAAAAACAGATTAGAACGTATCTTGTCGTCCTCGGGTGTACGACCTGACAAGAAAAATGGAATGATTTTGCGCAAAAATGTATTGGATGGCTTCTTAGAAGGTGCTGAACTAATTGAAGAAGCAAAACAAGATTTATAAAGATAATCAAATATTGAACAAAACAAAAAACCACAAACAAAAACAAGTGTCTGGTGTCGGTTTAAACACACCCTTGAACAAACTTCAATTGTTTGCGGTTTTTTTTTAATGAGTTTTAACCAAAATTCAAATTGCTATTGTCTGCAATTAATTTTGTATCAAAATAGGGTTCTTGCGCATTTGTGTGAGAAAGCCTATGATACTGTCGGTCATCAATCAACTAATTTACTCTGGAGCCTCTTTTGGATCAATATCCGCAGAAACACACAATGAGCAAAATAGAAAAAATTGTAACAAAAAGAGAGTTTTTATATTTGCATATTATTAGAAAATACCGACAAAAAAACTGTGGAGTGTTAATAAAAATTACAAGACGAGCGAATTGTGAGTATATTACGAAAATTAAGAAAAAATGGTAACTTAAACGTTTACAAGCAATGCATTTAAGAAAGAGAAGTAAGGATAAAAACTGAAGGGTGGCGGTTTTAACGAAAATTTTGAAATGCTTTTGTTGACTTTTTTTAACGGCTACAATTTTGGCATGCGCCCTTTGGAAACGGACAGTGATTGTCAAATGTCACGTGAAAACGTGTTTGATCAAACACTACAAAAATGTTACAGTAAGGAATGGGTGAGAAGCAACCGAGAAAACGAAGAGAAAAAGGCGGAGGCGAACATAAAAGACTGGAGTTGTGGAATGTGTGGGGAAATAGCGAACAATGCAATGGAATTGTTATGTACAGAGCACGAACACGACCAAGAGGCATTTATAATCGGAGAGAGTTGTTTAATGGAATATTTGAAACACAATGATAATCTTTGTCCAATAAGCAATCACAAAGAATGCCGCTTCGTCAAAAGAAAGGAAGTGAGAAAAGAGGTGGAAAACTTGAATGTCATGTGCCCACGACAATACCAACTGGAGATTACATCCCCAAGTCAACAACAACATATCACTTCTGGAGTGCAACAGCGACTGTGTACGTATGTGGGAACAATTCAATCAATGAAAGATCACTTGAGCAAAAGCTGCCCATTGGTTCCATTAAAATGTGAATATGAAGAGTTCGGATGTAACGAACCTCTTTTCCAACACAATTATAAAGCCCATAAAAGCGCAAGAGCAGAGATGCATTTGCAAATGGTGCTAAGCCATTTACGTAAGTGTCAAGTGACCATGAAGAAGATGCAAGTGATGAATGACGAGAAATTTGAAGCGCTGAAAAAGTATATAAAAAGCAAAGAAGAAGAAACGAATGCATTACAATTACAATCCGAGGATATAAAGATAGAGGGAGTGCAGCTGGCTACAAAAACGTGCCGAGAAATGGTCAAAGTGCTTCCCCATATAAACAGCTTAAAAAATGGACGTGACTACTTGCTTGTACAAGAAAATAACCAGGTGATTCGACTCAAAAATAATGAATTGACATGTTTCAAATATGGTATTTATTTATTGGGTGAAAACATTAAACTGACCAGTGATTGCGACAAAGACCATGGAGAGCGAGGGCACATTAAGATTAAAACGAGCCACTTGTTGATTACTCATCAATCCTCTTCGATCGATTGCAGTGGATTGGGATATCTTCCCGATTCTGGTCCAGGCAAAGGAGGCAAAGGTTTTCGCGGAGGGAGTGCAGGGCATGCTGCCAAAGGTGGAGAGCGGATAGGAGAGAAAAACGGGGCTGGTGGGGATATGTATGGAGAAGAAACACTTTTAAAAGAAATCCACTTTGGGAGTGGAGGAGGAACTGCTTATGGAAGGTATTCGGGTGGGCGCGGTGGAGGCATCATTGAAATTACAATTGACACGCAATTGGAGAGTTATGGTAGTATACGTTGCAATGGTACCGAAGGTACAAGCGAATGGAAAATGAATCATGGAGGGCGTGGAAGTGGAGGCTCTATCCTTATCAAGTTTACTCAATCCAAAAACACTTTGACACAAACTTTTGGCAGAATTGAGTGCCGTGGAGGAGGCAAGAAAAGAGTCCAAAGAAAAGGGGCTTGTGGCAGGATTGCCATTTATGGTGCTGAAGTTTCTCCCGATCAAATTTTGAAGATTGAGCCCCATCCCTTTGTCCAGAGCAAAGAAGAATATATCACAAACAATTGACTCTTTTTTTTGCCAGTTTGCTTGTTTGGTTCAAAAAAAAAAATGTTATTGATTTTTTAGTGAGGGTTTGCTGTTTAAAATAGCATAATATGAAAAACGTATCTTTTCTATCTATGGATAAAATATATTTTTACAACTCTTTTTGGATGCAGTGCTACTGAAAGCATGTTTACCATAATTTTTCATACAACTTTTCAAATGTGATTTAAAAAATGTGGGAGTGCGATGCAGAGACACACGTATTATATAATCTTTAAATTGTATCAATTGAATATAGAAATAATAAAAAATGTTAATTCAAATTTTACACAAAAAAATTGTAAGATTGAATTTGGGCATTTATTCATGCGCAATATGGCAAATCTTAAATTTTTAATTGTGACATTTTCCGTTCATTATAAAAGATTGCAAAACGAAAAAAATTTTTTCAGTTGCTGTAAAAAAACAACTTTGAAACATGTTCTATGTTTTGTCTATTGGTCTGAATATTGGAAAATTTGCTGTATTAGTTCTTCTATCAATTAATACTTTAAACTTTTGAAAAAAAGCCAAATGTTAAATTCACACAATTGATAACACTATTATTATCATGATTATTATAACTAAACAATAAATTAAGTTAATATGAGAAAATATTAAAAATAAAAAGTGTGACTAATGTTCTTGCAATATATAATTATTTTTCAGTATTTAGTTTATTAAACAAAAATAAAACCAATTGCTTCCCAAGTCAACGGTATCATTTATATATTTTTTTAGTATTAATAATTATTTGTATGTTACAAAAAAATGTACACTATATATCATTTTCGTATTACATGAATCAAACTTTTTTTTTTAAATTTACAAAATTCTTTTTCATCAAAGGATAATAACATCAAATCATTTGTTCATGTTATTTGTAGATAAAAAGCACATAGCAATTTTCTTTTAAAAAAATGCGTTGTGACATGAAAAGACAATATTTATAAGTAAGCTTAGCAATTTTCAATTTGTATTAGATTTGAATGATTAAATTTCACACGAAAATTTATAATCAAAATATGGTCAATATCAGACATAGGATCCTTTGTAGATAGAAGAGCTATGCTTTAATTTGATCGAGAAGAAAGAGCAGAAGGGAAAAGAAAAAACTATAGCATGTTGAAAGAAGTAGCATACATAACACAAAACAGTGGATATTTTTCCTGTGCAACATTTTCCCAGCTCCACCATCCTTTTGTTTGTTTTTTTTTTTTTAATTTTTTTGTTTAAAATTTGAAAATTGTAATTTTCCAGTGAAATATAAAATCCCAAAGGTGGTGATAGCAACTTCTGCAAACAGTCGATCCCATGAAATGTCTTGCAAAGCAGAGCGAATATTGAACACGTTTGGATACCAAGTTGTGTTTTCAAAGAACTTTGCATCCAATTTTTCGCTCTGTCGATGTCGATAGTCTTGGTGTAACGCGCCAAACACACCTTCGGAAAGTAGGAAGGCATTAAAATACAAGTCCGAATATGTTCCATTGGTTAATATTAAACCTACATTTGTACAGACAAATGCAAACAAAAGACGGTCAAGAAATTTCTAGAAGTTTCGAGCTACAAGCACACGCTGTCCAGAATTGTGTATGTATATGTATATGCATATACTCATATGTACAATATGTATGTATTACAGAATCAAAAGTTGTTAAATTAACCTAATCCAAAGAAATTGAACATCCAAAATAAAGGATGTCTCGTTATTTTCATGACACCACGCACCGGCTGAGATGATCGCTCTTGTTTGGCGGTACTTGTTAACCCGACTTCGGCGGGCTGTGTTCCTGTTTGAAATAATGGGATAAATTGAATGGCGAGTAGTTTGAATAAAACCCCGATTTTGAAACACAAGTCCTGATTCTGTTCAATCAGTGGAATCATTGGACCAGTATTCTTTGTTCGTATCACGTATGTGTGCAGCGCTGGAAGTAATGTCGCCGCTGAGATCAAAGAATAGACTCCAACAAAGTTGGCCAACGTTAATTTCCCAATCAGCCACTCCCGGATATTTGGGTGTGACATTATTGTATGCGTGCCCACGAACGAACTCATGCAAAATATTACTTTTCGATTTTCTGGAGTTATTTCTCTCCACGGCTGAACCATGGCCATCCTTGGCAAATTTTTTTAACAAACTGGACGAGGGGAAAATAAAAAATAATATTTTTTTTAGGTCCAAATGATTTTAAGGGAGAAACCTAACTCAAAATTTTCAGTGTTGTTTAGGCCGATTGGAAATTGTAAACTTTTTTTCCCCTTTTCTTTGCAAGTTGCAAAAAAAGTTAGACAAGCGGAGAGGTTGCGCGGAGAAAAAAAACTGAGGTCGAAAAACAAATAAAACAACGACAACTGATAACAAAAAAACAGTCAAATTGTCCAGCAATGACATGAAAGTCATCACTTTCACAAGGTATTTTCGTTGTTTTTTTTTAAAATTATTGTTTTCCTTTCATTCAAGTTTTAATCTCCTCTCTTTTCTTTTTTTCACCTCGATTATTTTTTATTTGAGATATTTTGAACGTTATTTGTTTTTAAACATCCCAAGCAATTGTACCCAGCCAAAAGTTGGTGCATATGTTCTTTGGAGGCGTTTGCACTGTTTTGAGAAAGTATTAAATTGAGGCATCTTTGTTCACAGCTTGAAAAGTCTATCCATTGCGTGTCTATTGTCACTCTTTTCTCTTTCTGGTCATGGCCACACGGTGGACAAGCGCTGGCCCTTGAACTCATATTCCAGCGTGATAAATATTTGTCCTTTTTTTTGTTTAAAAAAGTAACAAAAACAAGCGGAAAGCGAGACCAACTGTAAAGGAAAAAAAGCTAACCACCGTGCTTTTATATCATTTGACATTTTCATTGCTTTGAGTGTTTTTTATGGGGATGTTATCGAATAGTTTTTGACTCATTCTCGTTATGCACGGACTAGATGGAAAAAGTTTACGAACAAGGGCCAACAAAGTTCTTGTCACTCAATTTCTCCGGCCACAGATAATAACAAAAAATATTAAATTGCAAAGTGTTGTCATAAAGAGTTAATTGAGTGAATAAATAAATTGGAGAGGTGTGTAGTTGTGGAAAGAGTGTAGTTGCAATAAAAAACACACAAAATGAAGAAATCAAAAAAAGTTTTAATTATTAAAACTGCGTGAACGAAAAGTTCTTTCACACGACAATATTTTATTCAGTTTGAAAAACAGAGAAGATAGTAATATTGACACAATAAACAATAAAGAGTGAAGACATCAGTGTCGGTATATTAAGTACCTGGGGAGGGTGATCTGAGGAAAAGGAAGAGAGCAAAGTAACACAGACAATGGACAGATCAAAGTGAAGGGATGTGTATATAAATGTCAACATTGGATACAGAAACCTAAGATGAGCGATGGCTCGGAAGTGGAGATTGACAAGTCGTCAGAGACTAGCTCAGAAGATACACACAGGAAAAAAAACAAGGACAAACCCAAAGAAAAAGAAAAAGAAAGAGAAAAAGAAAAAGAAAGAAAAAAGAAAAAGACAAAAAGAGGTATAAAGACAAAGATAAAGAAGATGAAGACAAAGACAAAGATAAAAAGAAATACAAAGATAAAGATCAAGACAGAGATAAGGACAGAGACAAGGAGAAAGATAGAGATAGAGATAGAGACAAGGACAAAGATAGAGATAGAGATAGAGACAAGGGCAAAGACAGGGATAAGGACAAGGACAAAGACAGAGATAGAGACAAGGAGAAAGATAGAAATAGAGACAAGGACAAAGATAGAGACAGAGACAAGGACAAAGATAGAGATAGAGATAAGGACAAAGATAAAGATAGAGATAGATACAAGGAGAAAGATAGAGACAGAGACAAGGAGAAAGATAGAGACAAGGAGAAAGATAGAGACAAAGACAAGGATAAAGATAGAGATAAAGACAAACACAAAGACAAAAATAGAGAGAAAGATAAAGAAAAAGAGAGAGAGAAAGATAAGGACAAAGACAAGGACAAGAATAGAGACAAAGACAAAGACAAAGACAAGAATAGAGACAGAGGCAAAAACGAAGATGACGAAGAGCGAAAAAATAAAAGAAAGCGAAAGGACGAAGAGGAGACAGAAACGGAGACAGAAGAGCAAGAAAAGGAAAAAAAAGAAAACGAGAAAAAGAAAAAGAGAAAGAGAAAAAAGTGCGTGAAGACAATAGCAATGAAGATGACAATGAGGACGATGATGACGATGATGATGACGATGATGATGATAATGACGATGATAATGACGATGACAAGAAAGCAGAGAAGACAAAAGAGAAAAAAAGTAAATCCAGTAAAAAAAAAAAGAAAGAAGAAGAAGAAGAAGAAGAAAAAAAAAGAGAAGAAATAACCACGAATTCGCCAATGACACGAAGAAGAAAAAAGAAGGATGAGTTTCGAAAGCAGTACAAAGAGGCGGATGAAATGTTCAAAAAGTCGTCGAAAGATATTGTTGCAAAGCTGGACAAAAACAGACCTCGACATGCCCACTTGCGAAATCTAATGTACAAGCCCAAAATCAATCCGTGGGACGACACTCTCGATTCTTCCAAAATCTTTGACACCGTCAACAAACCCACGGGTCCCGGACTTGTTCCTTCCGACAATGACAATCGCAATTTTCCAACCGTCGCTGTCTTTTTCAATCCGGAGGGAAGCAGACAAGAGGGAGGTGGAGGGAGAGGGAGAGGGAGAGGTAGAGGAAGAGGAAGAGGGCGAGGGAGAGGACAAGAGAGAAGAGAGAGAGAAGATAGAGAGGGAAATGAGGAGGGATATTACCCTAATCAAAAGTCCATTGAGTACGATTGAATTACTAATTCTTTCTTTTTTTTTGCAAAACAACATCAGGGGTCTAGTGTTAGTTTGTTCTTCGTTTAATCACAAACAATTTAGTTTTGTACTTTTACAATTTCAGTGCTTCTATCATTTTCATGGATACTCCTTGGCCTTGCTGCTAATCATACTTTCTAAAACTTAAAAAGCTCTGAAGGGGAATAGTTAAAAAAAAACTAAGAAATGAAAGCGCGACCAGTGTCTGGCCAGAACGAGCATTGTGAATTGGAGATTTTGACTCATACTCTTCGGTCCAAAAATGTGATTGGAAATACAAAAGCGAAAAGAACAGATACCTTGCTTCGTCCCTCCGGGCTGAGTGTGGTCCACGTGAAACCCGAAGGCTATTGTTGCATTTGTGGCTTGTATAGCACCTTTGATATGACTTATCCACCAGAACTTGTTGATCACGTATGTAGGAAAAACTCGTTTATGTGTTTATTTTCGCAAAATGGAAGACATTCCAAAATAAAAATGAATCATTTCAAAAAGATGTTTGTTTTGTTTCTTCAAATGATAGATCTCATCCTCAGAGTACACAGCAGTAATAGATGAGCTAAACGAATCTTTGACTACTATGTGGCCTTGCTTTTTATGCCACGCTTTTGGTTACATGTTTTGTTTGTGCACTTGTGGCTTGTCATGCATTTTTCCAATGATGTGCGTGTCTCACGTTGAGTCACACTTGTTCATGTGCACGCTATTCATTTTCCATTTCTTTATGCATTTGTTCATCTCTTGTTTAACGAATTTAAACATTTTTTTTGATCTGTTTCAAATTGCTTCAGGCAAAATTCTGTTCTCAAAACGTCTTAAATCGAGCAAACACGAAATATCTCCCGAAAGGGGTCCATTTTGAATTGAAAGTTCACAAATGTGTCACAAGTGAAATTTTGGTCACTTATGGAGACCCTTCGAGTCTCACAGAACATTTTACGGAAAGCAAGAAGTCGTGATCGTTTTTTTTTTATGTTCTTTTAAATTAGCAAACATAAAATGAAGTTTTGGAAACAGATTTGTTTTGTTGATAATCGAGCAAGTTGATCATTTTGTTAAAACATCACAAAAGGTAAACCTTGACAAAATAAAATAAGATGCTATTTCCTCAATTCAATGTGTCCAATTCAATTTTATTTAAACTAATCGACATTTCATTGGCTCTACTCCTGCCTTTTTTGGTTAAATTAATGCTGACTAAAAGTATTAGTTTTTAAAAGAAACTAATATAAAAACAACAAGTTAATATTTCCCTCAGTAACAATCGCTAGCTGTATCTTTTAATTTTGTTTCAAGAGATTACAAAATGAAGCTACAATGTTTTCGTCTGCAAATGTCTTTGTCGTTCAAGATTTTTCCCTCCTGCGAATTTTTAGCTGAAGCAGTCAAATGTCGTCTTCTAAACAACAGCCCTTTCGTGTTGTCTGTGCAGGATATGGCCGAACTGGTACAGAATCAATGAAAATGGCCCTTGATACATTAGGTTTGAAATGTTATCATTTAATGGAGTTTGAAAAGTACGTGTGGGACGCAAGATTTTGGACTGAGCTTTTACACGATACCACACGTGGGAAAGAATTTAATTGGTCGAAAATATTTGACAGAAGGGGTTATGTCGCTTGTTGTGACTGGCCCATGGCAACTTTTTACCAGTCTATCATTCGTTTCTACAATCAAAAAAACGCAGTCAACAAGCACAGTAAAGTGAAGGTAATATTGACCAAGCGCAACAATCCATTGCAATGGTACGAAAGTGTGAAAAAAGCTGTTGTGCCACTGGTCGACGCGTTTGATCGATTTCACTACAACTATGCAATGAAATATATCTTTGGAATTGACTTGAAAAATATTATTTGGAAATTTTGTTTCGAATATAATTTTCCGGAAATTTCAAGTTTGGATATGTGGAAAAACGTGCAAAACCTTCGCACTGAAAAGAAGGACCATTTTCAGTACATTTGTGACGTTTATGAGCGCCACGAGAAAGAGGTGACAGAGTTTGTGGATCCAGAGGACTTGTTAATATTTGAAACCGGTAAACACGGGTTTAAGGAAATATGTGACTTTTTACAAATTCCTTATCCTTTGGATGAAAAGAGTAACATAAACCGTTTCCAATTGCAACTCAACTCAAATTCTTCAGCAAAGAGTTAAGTATGCTACGCTTGCTGCTAACATATCTGAATTCTTTTATGTTGTGTTTGTTGCAGCTCTCATTTATTTTATTATTTCTTTTTTCTCTTGACATTTATTTTTTTTGGATTTGTACAAGATCTTTAAATTCTCTTCTCGAATTTTTTATAATTTGACAATATCGATACCATTCTTTTATTTTGCCTCTGTGCTACTTCAGTATCTTATTCTTCTTTTATAGATCTCAGGTATAGTTTTGTCCAATATTTCAAAATCAACATTGCCTAAGTATTTTGTGGTGATGAAAACATGTCATTACTCACAATACTTTTCAATTTCATTAATTCAAATTGTCAGTTTTGAGCTGAGGGTTTTTTCCGTCTTTGAAACTTCCCCTTAGTAATATATAAAAAGGATACATGAACTATTAATCCTTTTTTCCTTTTTTTCAGTCAGAAAATCACAAAATTATCGTATGGCGTGTAGTGTTTTTTCAGATTTTGCAATAACAGTCCAACTGTTTGTAGGGATTTCCGTGGTATTTGTGTTGGTGTTTGAGTACATAGTGGAAAGGTTGCGTAATGAACGACATCGAACTATTGTTCAATTTTGGTTGGATTCATTCAAACTGTGTTACGACTCCTTTTGCGACAACCCGGCACAGAGAAAGGGGAAAAGCAGAGAGGTCTGAAGGAGAAAACAAAACAAAAAAAATCTTGCAATTATGGGACGCTTAGGCTGTGGAGCATTGATATCGCATATCTTCAACGTAATGGTGGCAACCATGATAAACACGAAAGGAGAAGGGAATGTGGATGAGTGTGCGTTGTATACGGTGGCATTTTATTACGAGTTGACAGGAGTGACAATCGTGCAAATGATGCAATACGGGCTAATCAAATACTCGCGTTTCAAATACTTGCAATTGCGTAGAGAAAACAACGGAATAGACACGCCCTGGGGCAAGCGCTGGATGTGGGTTTCGTATCCAGGATATTACGCGGACGACATGGATAGTTCTGACATTCAACAGGAAATCTTGTCGGCAGTTTGTGGACACATTTTATGTGTGTACGTAGTTTGTTTTTTCATAAAAAAAAAAAAAAGGGGGGGAGAAGTGGTCGAGCAAAAAAAAAAAAAAAAAAGATTCAATTGAAAGGCCTTGGGGTTAATTTGTATTTTGTTTTGTTTGGGAGGGGGGCTTTAGTCAAATAAAAAATCCCGAGGATGACGATATGGACAATGGAACGACAACAGAAAGTAATGACCAGGTGTACGACGGAGAGCGGATGCCCTTGAAATCGAACAAGACAGTCAACAAAAGCGAAGACGCCAAGACGACGAAGAACGACGACCAATACCGGAATACAACGTATCAACGTGATAATAATAATAATAATAATGATGAACAGCAACAACAACAACAACAACAACATTCGCATTTGAAACCCAGCCGACCGCGCTTTTCTCAAAGCATGGGCGACATTTCATTCTTGCAAACGAGATTGTCCAATCCCAAAAACAGATTTATCATCGCCACTGTCACCATTGTCGGTATCATTGTTTACACAATAATATTTTAATAAATGAAAAACAAAATAATATAAGTATTATGTACATATATTTTGCTTGCAAATGGACAGGAACCATTGCAACGATTTTGTTCTCAATTTATATAATGTCCTACAATGGATGGATGGCCAGTATACTGGGATTGTATGCGATAGCAATGTTTGCTACGTTTGGAACTGCCACTAACCCTTGCTTGTGGCAGACCCTGTCGTGGGTCTCGATTAAAGCCGGAGAGCGCGGGGTTTGGACTGGCTTTGTCTATTTGCTTCGAAAAGACTTTCGTCATTATGCATCGATCATCTCCTTCAGTGATAATCGTGCTGAAGCTATTTTGTACATTGCCGTCTTGCCTTTGCTCTTTGGGGCGTCCACTCTTATCTTGTTCTCCAATATTGCAAGGATGCATATCCCATTTGTCAATATCAAAGTTTTGTGTTGTTGTTGTTTGCATGTTATATTATTTGCATGCACATACAATTTTTTTTTTTTTTTTTTTTATAAATAGGAGTTTGCTTCTGATATCATGGCTCAATTTGATATGAAAGAAGCCCTGAAAGTGGGTATTTTTTCAACTTTGGTATACAATGGTATACTCTATCTTGTTGCAGCAATCGCTCTGAGATCATGGAGAGCAACTGCCATTTTGTTACTCATGATGGTTGTTGTGCCTGTTTTAACTTGTGCCATTTTCACGCTTTTTCTCTGGGTGTTGCTCAAAGACATGCATACCTGGCGACCTGTCTCTGCAAATGTCGATACTGAGAACAGCGTATCTGAAGTTGCTGTAATGTACGCAAGTGAAAACACCAACAACTTGTAAGCATATGATATTTTAAATTATTGAATAATTTTTTTTGCTAATACCACTTTTGTGCTTGCTTTTGCTTAGTTTGTTTGTTATTTCGAGGGGGTTGCACTCTTACTACTTTGATGTTGAATAAACCACTTTTCTTCGAACAAATTTGATAGGAGAACTTTGTTGACTTTATTGAAGTACCCCTCTTTTGATTAATTTTCACTTGGCTCAAGTATCTTAAAAATGAAAATATAATTTTGATGGATTTTCACTTAGCTCAAGTATAAAAACGAAAATATGATTGTGAAATCACTAACAAACACTTTAAAACAGACAAAAAAAAAAAAACCCTTCAAAAGGAAGATGCCTTCGAACAAGCGAACTGAAGCAAAGAATGCTGGCAATAGAAAAACTGGCCAAACAGATACAGTTCCATTTTCAAAAGTGGATTTGCTCGGATTCCATTCCTTTCTGTTCATTCAAGTTGTGGCTATTTTTATCGCGCTGACAGCGCACTCAAAATTACCAGTGCCCAAGCCTCACGACATCGATGGTGGGTGCAAACCAAACAGCCGGGGAGGAGAAGAAAATACTTCTTCTTTCCAATTGTTCTTTTGTCCACAGCAATCAATAATCTCTTTTTTCAACAAAGTTGGACAAACTCTAATAAAAAAAAAACAAAAAATTTCAATACTTTTTTTTTTTTTTTTTTTTTTTTTTTTTTTTTTTT
>ASPP01012134.1:0-10182 GCA_000512085.1 Reticulomyxa filosa
GAGAATTACTTCAATCCAAATTTGGTTACCACTTGTTCAACACTTACAGTGCACAAAATCCAAGCACTGAGTCGTTGACTCTAGACGGACTCAGCCAATTCATTGTTAGGCATTGTTCGACTGTAATAGATGATTCCAAAGACGACGACGATGAGGACAACGTCGCTTATGATGGCTTGATATTTGTGTGGTGTGGATATGGGGAATGTAAGAACGACAAAGATATCTTAATTACAAGTGATAACAAAACTGTTGCGTTTGAAGACATTCTAAGCATTGTCGCAAAAACAAACGCAATACTTTGTGGGAAAGCCGAAACTATTTGTCAATATTGCATACAATGAGCAAGAGGGAGTCATGCAAATGCAGGGAAATTACAACGTAATGCCGGACAACCCAGATGTGGATGTATTCAAAATTTGTGCAATCAATCCGAGGAAATCTGCTATCGAAAGAGAATGTAAAGGCAGCTATTTCGCAGAGACATTTTGTCACGTGATTGAAGACAATATCAACAAAAGTTTGAACTCCATAGTTGCTCAAGTGACTCAAATTCTCGCTGGCCTGCCAATGAGAAGTGGGATTATCGAAACCGTTTCGACTGCCCATTCTGTCATTTATTTGGTCCCGCGGACAGCACATCGCCGAACTCAAAATAGAGATGGCAATATCAAATCCGGGGATGAGATGACATCATATGAGAGGAAGACTGGAGATATTGTAGAAACTTTGGATTTCAGAAGACATTGGAATAGGAAGTGGAGAAAAGCAAATGCGGAGGCAGCAAAAATGGTTGAACAAATGCTGGGACAACATGAACAAGGCTTAGTCATTGTCGCCAATGATGTCTCGAAATGGAAAAATAAGTGTAATGAGTCTTCTTCATTCATCATGTCGGTTAACAGTGACGACATTCCCAAAAAACAATTTGGCGAATATTGGATGTATGTGATAAAAGGCAAGGTGATATTGTTGAATGAAATGGACATTGATGGAAATGTATATGCTGTCAGCTGCGAAATCCAATGCGAAGGACAGGTAAATGTTACAACACAGTTGTTTGTTACAAAGGGCTCCATCATTCCTCTATCATTGAAACAATTGACTTCACTCATTCAATGGGATACCAGATTGCACCATGATGTCACCGTGCAATTCCAGGATCTTGAGGACAAGGAAGAACAATGCTCACAAAAAAAGGCTTTTTGATGACTCCATTTTTCATTTGTATAAACATTTGCAACTTTGCTTTAACACGTTTGGTCGTGCACATCCTTATGTTGCCATTTCGTACAATATCATTGGCACTGCATATGGCAACAAAGGACGCCATGACAAAGGAATTGAATGGTACAAAAGAGCTTTGGATATCATGTTCGAGGTTTTTGGCGCTAATTACGTTTTTGTGACACAGTTGTATCATAATTTAGGAGTTATGTACACGGATATTCAAGAATATGAACAATCGATTGCATATCATGAAAAAGGGTTAAAAATTAAATTGAACATTTTTGATGCGAATCATGCCAGTATTGCTGAGTCTTACAATTATATCGGAAATACCTATTATGCGAAAGGGTATTATAACAGGGCTATCGAAATCTATGAAAAGTCATTGAAAATCAGATTAGATGTTTTGGGATGCGATAATGTTGAGGTTGCTTGGTCATACAACAACTTAGGAAATACCTTTTACAAGAAAGGGCAATATGACAAAGCGATTGAAAGCTACGAAATGTCATTAAAAATTCGATTACATATTTTTGGAGAGAAACACGATGACGTTGCTAATTTGTATAACAGTTTGGGGTATTGCTATGGCAATAAAGGCTGCTACGATAAAGCAATTGATCTCTATGAAAAGGCATTGAATATCAAATTACATATTTTTGGAGCTAATCACGCTGATGTCGCTTGGTCACATATTAATATTGCAAATGCTTGGGATAACACCGAACAGAACAGCAAAGCGATTGAATATTATGAAAAGGCATTACAAATCAGGTTATGCGTTTTTGGGAATGACCATATCGAGGTCGCAAATGCATACAATATTTTAGGAAATGCTCTTTATAAGCAAGGACAGTATGACAAAGCAATTGAATGTCATGAAAGTGCATTGAAAACCAGACTGAATACTTTTGGCACTCATCACAGTGATGTTGCTTGGTCGTATCACAATTTAGGAAACGTGTATCAAAATAGGACGCAGTATGACAAATGCATCGAATACTATAAAATTGCATTGGAAATACGAAAGAAGATATTTCAAAAGGCGAATAAAGATGTTGGTGATTCACTTTGGAATTTGGGATTGGCCTTTAAAGGAAAAAGAGAAAAAGATGTAGCATGTAAATATTACGAAGGAGCATGGAAAGTGTACAGCGCATTGTTGGGAGAATATAATCACGAAACATTGGAAGCAAAGGAAAAGGTAAAAGAATTAAGTGAATGAGAATAGCAAAAGATATTGTTTGACACTATCAAACAAAGTTTTTTGTCGTTTGTTATGAGAAATTTTTTTATAAAGTCTATAAATAGTTTGGCATCAAATGAAAATTTGATGCATGAAAATTGTACGATAACAGAGATCTTGGTGTTGTTAATGGCACATAATTTTCACCAGATGGCTATCTTCTGGTTCAGGCAAAGCAATATCTAAAATCACACTTGAAGATTCAATTTTGCCAAAAATTCGGCCTTCTTCTTCACAGCAAATATCTTTCGTACTCCTTATTACATTTATTTTTTTGGGTAAACGTACACACCGATCATACAAAATAAGCACAAACACGCACAGAAAAGGCGCATGTTTTTTTTGGTGTGTGTCTTGTCTCTCGTTGCTTCATTCTTTCTACAAACAGCATCAGTTTTTTTTTAAACAAAAGGTACATACCGCCAGAAATTAATAAATGAAATTTTGTGAATAAAAAAAGACTTCAAATGATCAACAGAAATTCAAAAGTTTTGAAAAAAACAGCAAAAACAAAACTAAAACAAAAATTACTATATTAATCGCCTCAATGTTTTCAAGATTTTTTAATAAAATGTTGGAAACACTCCATTTTCTTTAACCTGTTCAAATGAGATTACTTGTTAATTATACATAATGCAAAAAAAAGATGAATGTAGTGTCAGATTTTGGCACAATTAAAGATTGTCAATATTTATAGGCTATGTTCGTCTTGAACTTTGCAAGGAGAGAGGGGGGGGGAACGGGAAGAGAAACTTTGACAAATTCAAACATAAACTAAGCAAAAGGACACAATTTGCAATTCAGACATGGCCTTGTAGTTGAGCAATAATTTCATCTACACTAATGCGTTCTGAGCGTTTTAACGTCCAGCACTTGTTGATAATCTATATTTTATAAATCACAAAAAAAAAAACAAAAAAAAAAAACGATCCGTGTATTGAAAACGTAAGTAAAAAAAAAAAAAAGCGTGTACAAAAATTTGGAGGACAAAAAAAAGGGGGAATATGAGTCATAACATTTTGCAGAAACTGGGGACAGGAGGTGGGTAAAGTCGGAAGTTTTAGAGCAGTGATTTGTTTTTTGACATCATTGATAGCAAGATCAGCATAAGGATTTTTTTCGAGACTAATTGATAAAGAATGAATCCGTAGGCCCAAATGTCACTTTCCGGACTCAAAGGTAGGCCCTCGGAAAAGTAGCTCGGATCGCACCAATAGCCGTCAAAGTCGACATCTGGCATCATGACCTGCATGGTCTGTTTCAAGCTGATTAATCCAAAGTCGGTGACTTTGACGTTCATAACATCGTCGAATAAAATGTTTTTGGTTTTGATAAACCCATGGCAAGTGTTCAATTGTGTGTGGATGAACTTTAGAGTCTGTACCAACTGAAGTGCAATTCGAACGACGACTTTTAAGGCAAATGGCGTGTGTTTTGGCGAAGCTATAACGATATCGTGCAAACTGCCTTTGCTGTACCACCTGCTTAACATTTCAATGCTGTGATTGTTGTCTCTTGTCACCAAACGTACGGCGTACAAATGAGCGAGAAACTCGTAGTGACAATGTTGTCGCGATGATATATCCGTCACTATTTGTTTGAGCAAGCTTTCGGGAATGCCACTTTGGCAATGGAACAACTTGATGCACACGTCAATGGTGTTGCAAGTGCCTCTAAACGTCGAGTACTCGGCCATTTCCGCTATCGTCTCTTTTATCATCAATGTGTTCCAATCGATCGATATAGGTTTCACTGAATCTTTGTGCAGTCGCTCATGTTTTCTGTGATTGACATCTATTTTTTTTTTTTTTTTTAATCACTTCGTTTCATTTCATTTGATTTAAAAAAAAAAAAAAATTGACAACAAACAAATATGTCCGTTACTCAAAGCAAAAAAAAAAAAAAAATCAACCTAAATCAGCTTGGTCAAAAGAATGACGTTGTTGTTTGTGCGAGTGGTGGCGATGTTGCTTGATATTAACGGGACTCTGAAGAGAATCGTGATCATCGCTTTTGTGTGTGGAATAGTTGGACTCACTTATTTTCAGAGATTGGTCGGCGTTGAGCGAGAGTGGTTGTTGTCCAATGAATTTGAAGATAGTTTTACTTTTGCTGTTATTGATATCTCCAATGTCTTCATTATGATTATTGTTATCATTATTATTATTATTATTATTATTATTATTATTATTATTATTATCATTGTTATTGTTATTATTATTATTATTATTATCATCACTGCCAATAGTGTCGCTGCCATGATTGGACGAGAAGTTATGCGAGATGTTGGATTTTTTGCCGGCGTGTCGAATAAGCAGTGGATCTCCATCGAGGAGGGGCTGACATTGGGCGGCGCCAGACGGATCTGCAATGAAAAGGTTTCTCCAATGGTCGAAGGCCATGATGAGGAAGCCCAGAACATTCCAATCGGTGACGTACAAGACGGGGAACATTTCACAAAAGAAGATGGTAAGGACCACGGAGATTTGAAAAGCTAATTTGTTATTATCCCAATTGCAAATGTCATTGTTCGCCCATATCGACAGCATTGTTCCTTCGAACACGTCTCCCAAAGTCCAAATGAGCACGACCAGGTTCATTCTTTTGGCTTGCTGCTTCCACACGTCATTTAAAAAAGGGAACCCGGCGAAGCGCACCACCAGAAATATATACACACCCATGGCACACGTGGGTATGAATAGCTGCATGATCCACATGCTGCGAAACAGCGCCAACGCCAACTCGTCCACATTCGCGCGCTTCTTCACACATATAATGTATGTCACTACCAATGCGACAAGCAAGAATACGAACACGGCAAAGTACATGCGACGCCAAAGTCGTCCGTAGTCCTCTCTCGTCACGAGGAACTGATCGCGACTGAACAATGTTATTTCCATCCATATGCAACATAAGATCATATACACCAACAAAAACAAAAATGATGGCAACAGAAATAGCAGATTCATTAATATGTCCAACACATTCGTGTTCATGTCGATATGTCCTATGTAAAACATAAAGTGCAACGAAAATGTCAATGCTCGAATCATTACAAATAAGAGTACACTCAAGCAAAATATTCGCAATGTGTTCCATGATCGACTCATTTTACCCACTTTTCGCAAATTTCTTATCACTAATGCACACAATAGTATGTAGAAAAACTATATTCATACACATACACACACAAACTTGTTTACATGCATATTCATAAGGTTTACATTTCATTTTTTATAGGATTTTTTTTAAAACTTCGTTTACATTCCTTTCTTTTTTCTCCAGTTTTTTGTTTGTTTTTTTTTTTTTGCAGAACCCAAAAAAAAAAGGAAAGAAAAAAAGAAAAATCTCAAAAATTCTTGTTTTTTATTTTTATTGTTCTTGATACTGCAAGAAAAAGGGAAGATAGCTCCAAATTTGCAAATAATGTTGCCGGATACACTTTCTCTGATGACATTTTGCTTTCTTATTTATCTATTGAGAGGATTGGCTCTGAACCCGAAAGGGGAAGGAAAAAACCTTAATCCTTGAAAACTTGTCGTTTTTGGTTTTAAATCGACGTGGTGGAAGGCACTTACATTCAAAAACGTTGTTTTTGCATATTTTTTCCTTTTTGATAATTAAGACAAAAAAATTAATGGACAGGTCAGGGCTAATTGAAAATGACTGTAAAAAAGTTGAAATAAGCAAAAAAAAATTGCAGCATAACTGTTACTCAAAACCTCACACCTAAAAAGCAGTGTTAACTTTTAAAAGAACACAACCAGATTTTTTAAAAGAGTGACAAACACTTTGTTTAAACTTTCTGTCAGAATTTTTTCATCTGCCTTTCTTAGTCGTAAGGAAGAAATGACAGAAAAAGAAGAAAAAAGTGATAAATCGGACGATACTCATACTGACGACTTGGTCAAACAATTGCGTCATGATTTGGATAAAATCCGAGCAGAAGGAGGTGAGAGTCACCTAGGACTAAAAACTGTTTCGTGCAAAAAAAAAAAAAAGGTCTACGATCACAAAGGATTGTTAACACACAACCACCACAGAGAATCACAGAAGAGTGATATTGTTAAGTGTGGATGCATCCGAATATAGCGTGAAAGCAATAGAATGGGCAAGTAAAAACACACTTCGGCCGACGGACGTGGTTGTGTTGATGACTGTTTGGGAAGAGCTTATCGACTTGTCTACAGTGCCAACAGCAGTCGATCCAATTGGTTCATTTTTTATTTATTTTATTTTATTTTTTTTTTTTTTGCAAAGTGTGCATTTTTTTTTTTTTTTTAATTTAAAGAGACTTCATCCTCGCCAAATAAACAAGTCAAGAAACCTAAAAATAAATAGGGGCGTTAATAGTTAATAACGAGGAAATCCAAAAACATAATGAAGACCACTTGGTGAATGCAAAAAAGTTACTGGTGTCATTGTATAACGCATATTTGTCCAAGATGAAAGTGCTGCCATTACTGGTGTCTTCGCCGAACCAAGGCAAGCCGTACATTGGCAAGCTAATTTGCGGAGCTGCCAAAATGTTAGACGTTGATCTGATTGTCATGGGGTCGCGAGGGCTGGGAAAAGTCAAGCAGTTTTTCATGGGCAGTGTGTCAAAACATGTGGTCGAAACTTCCCATTGCCCTGTTTTGATTGTCAAAACTTAGACTTTTCTTGACCACCAAAAGGGAAACAAACAACAGTTCTTGTTGTTGTACTGATGTCTTACTCGATTTGTTTTTGTTGAAGAAATTGTCAACATTTCAATTAACATCCTTGTTCGGTTAGAAGAATGTTCTTCGTTTCTATTTTTCTCTTACGTGTTAAAAGCGTGGACATTTTATCTGTCTCTGAACTATCTCGAGGAATTGAAATTATAAAGCTAAAAAAAAAAAATAAATAAATATACAAACCACATACACAATAATACAATGGTACTTGTGGTTAGTTGCATAATTAAAGAATAGATATTGTCATATACGTGTATGTGTATGTATACGTAACAAAAAGGATTATTCCGGCTTGTTCCGCAAACGAGTCATTCAAAATTGAGTTGTAAAGAAAATGAAAATAGATTGGCTATTTGGTTTTTAAACATATAGAGTGCAAGGGATCAAGGCAGCTAATTGTTTTTTATTGGAAAGACCTTTTTATTGTTTTTATTTTGTTAACTCTGCTCACATTTCGTTTAGATTAAAGAGAATAGCCGTCAGATGAAAGTGTGACACATAGTTCTAAGTGAGTCGAAGGCATCAATTGTGTTTGACTATTTTAATAAAATAAAACAAGCGTACGAACAACTTGAACGTGTTAAAAAAAACTTGTGAAAGCCCCCTTTGTTAATTATCAATGTCGTTCAAACGCAAATATCCACGAAATCAAGAAGATAATGGCTCCAGCCTCCCAGGTTATCCAAGCGCAAAGAAACCGCGACAAAACTCGAGAAATGCAGGACAATTGCACGAGTGGTGGACGAAGGGCAAAAGCATCGAGACGACAGAGAATGAGACAACGAGGATAATGAATGGAACGAGGGTACAGTGCCAAAGTCAATAATTGACTATTTTCTAAACCTGGAATCGATATTGGACCAAGGTGGGAGTGATGAAGACATAGGATTGTTGTATGAGAACGCAATGCGAGAAGTGTCGGACCACAAGCAGCCGATTGCAACCACGACGTTGTTATTGCACCCACAAACCTCACGAGTGTTTGAGAAGCTCGTCCAAGTGTTGTTACCGTATCATTTGCGTGCATTTGTTCATCGTTTTGTCGTGCCTCAGTTAATGTTACATATATATATATATATATATATATATATATGTATATAAATACATATGTAAATAATATTAATTTTATAAAGAATTACCAACACTTTTTTTTATTAAAAAAAGTATGGCAGAGATATGTCGAGGTCGCTGCTCAAGTCATGTGTTGCAAACCTTGTTGATTCGCTTCCCACGAATCTTGGTGGAAGAGTCCCATGTCGATAATGGAGACACAACAGCAGCAAGAGTAGATGAGGATGCAATGAACACGACCCTTTCTTTGCACACTGCTGAACATGCCGACGCGATGGAAACGGAGACCACCGTGCCTTTGGCACACCAACTACTGGAGATGATGATCGAGCCATTCTTGTCATCTGTCCCATCTCAGAACGGACAAGCGAATGGAAACAATGACAAAAAGAACTCAAAGGCAAGTCACAGAAACATGTCAGAGGAGGAGGAGGAGAGCAAGAGTCGGAGTCGTCCTTGTCGCTGCTGTGGTCATTGTGGATTGACCCATGTGCCACCTTCATCATCCGCGACTTGCTGTGGATCACCAGTGGCGTTGTACGCTTTCATCCAGAACAAGACAAAAAAAGCCGAATGCTTTTGCATCATATTCGAAGACTTCCAACTGTTTGTTTATTTTATTTCGTGTATCTTAATATATAAATATATTATTGTTAATTATGAAAACAATCTCCAACTACTATCATCAATCAAAAAAAAAAAAAAAAAAGTTGTCACGATTTGGGATATCACATATACCAGAGTCGGTGCGTGAATTTCCAAAGCAAGTGGGCTTGCTGCTGTTAAGCGAGAACGTGAGGGGAGAGAAAGAGAGCAAAGATATGATATTCAACAGCCAGACGAGCGCCTCTCTCAAAGTGCTCGTCGAGTGCCTGTTCATCAAAAAGGAACTCGCGCTGCTGGATGACCTGGGGTCGCTTCTCTTGAGTCTCTCCGAAATCTCCCCAAACAAGCCCACGCCCATGTATCTCTTAAAACACATTACCAAGATTCAATGTCACATTTGTGCAAGCCATGTCTTGCAAACTTTATTTGAAGTTTTGTGTGTGTTTTTGAAAACTCAAAGATGTATTCTTATTTTAATGTATTCACTGAACTATTATTATATATATATATACATATATATAGTTTTGCTCAGACAAGTGGGTGTTATTTTTGGTTGAACACGTGTACAATGACGCCAAACGACTGAGAATGATGGCTTTGCATCCAATCGCAAATCACGTGTTGCAAGTTACTAAACTAACTATTTTTTTTTTTTTTCGTCGATACTTTTTTTTAAATGGAAAGAAAACGACACGGCCGTGTGACAATCCTCTTTGTTTGTTTGTTTGTTTGTTTGTTTGGAGGATATCGTCAGTCAATGCTGAGAAGACTACCCCCGTCGTCGAAAGACTTGGTTGAGCAAATGCTATCGCACATTTCGCCGCAAACGGGAGACTTGTTTTTGAAGAACCGCAACGGGGTGCTGTGCGAGTTACTCCACGCCAGTGTGAAATGCGGCATCACGAGCGACAACTATCACGTCAACGAGCTAATAGGAACGCTGTTGCATCGCATCGAGCAAGAAATGCAAAATGCGCCCACACAACAGGATACCACTGACAACGTCGTACTGTATTTGTTGCATTATCATTCCTTTGACAATAATAGTAATAATAGTAATAATAGTAATAATAATAATAATAATAATAATAATAACGATGCCAATCCCAAGGCCAAACAAGTCTTGTCGCAATTGCTCCCGCTGTCTTCTCGCTATTCCACTGTCGGCTGTTTATTACTGCAAGCGCTTATCAAAACGCCGTCCGACCAATGGTCGAAGGGCATTCAACAAAAGTTCTATCTATCTCTGCCCTTTCTACTTATCCAATAAGAACATTTATATACATATATATATATATATATATATATATA
>ASPP01012168.1:0-13141 GCA_000512085.1 Reticulomyxa filosa
TTTTTTTTTTTTTTTTTTTTTTTTTTTTTTTTTTGTATGTGTATGTTCCTAACGCACCAGTTCCCAGCACAAAGACGCCATCACAAGGCACGGAATAGCCTGCTCGCAGCACGACCAAGTCACCAACCACGACTTGGGGAAATGGGATTTGGATCTCTTTCCCTGCCCGAAGGACGATGCAATTTTTTTTTTCGGACTCCTCTTCCATTTCACGGAACTGTCTTTCTTTCTGATAGTTATTCAATGACCCAACAAACACCACAATAATGACAGCAACCAACACCGCCAAACCTATTTGGTTCATTTTTTTTTTTTTTTTATTCCCCCCTCCCCTCGTCGTCATCGTTAAATATAACTGTTTTATTTGTAAGTATCAAAAACTTTATTAACTTACACTTAAAAAAAAAAAAAAGGGTTGAAGTTTTGAATGGTATGTAATTTTTTTTTTTTTTTGCACATTAAAAAAAAAAAAAATTTTGTGAACCATTTTCAAAAAAAATATAACAACAAAAAACCCACTCAAAGCTCAATTACAAACCTTCAATCCATCCATTGTGTTTTGGATCTTCGACAACGCCGATAATGATGGAGGCTATTCCTGCTAAAATCAAGACTCGCAGTATTGTGTCTTCCAAAATCTCCCATGCAATTTCCCAAATCGGCGTCGGCGGTTTGCGGGTTATTTCATTGTGGCCGAACACTTGTCGACGAAGCTCCAAAGCCTCTTGGTCTGTTGCTTCGTCTTCATCCAGCCCGGTCGTTATATTCGTTCGCAATGCATAGGCAATTCCTTGAACGCCACCCATTTCAGCCAATCTTTTTTTTTTTTTGGTTTAAAAAAAAAAAAAGCTCACTATTTGGGTCCTAATGGGGGAAAAGGGGGGAGAATAAGTTAAAAACTGCGCTAACTTAAAAAAAAAGAGAGCTGTCTCCAAAAAGGGGGAAAACACGTAGGAAAATATTTCAAAGAAGGGGAGAGCGGTCGTTCAAAAAAAAAAAAAAAAAATGATTTTTTGAGCTAGTTATTAATTCGAAATAAAATCCACGAAACAGACAATAGAAAAATTTTTGCACATGCACCTGGCGATCGCAAAGTGTTCCTCTTGAAAATGGGACATCACTTCTTGATAATCACTTGCATCATAAAGCCACTTGTGATCAAAGACTTTTTTGGCACGTGGAAACTCTGTGTGCTCTTCTTGTTGTTCTTTTGCAAACTTGTAGAATGTTTCTTGATGAATTAAAAAACTCATTTCTGCTACGCACAGTAAGTTGTATACATATACACATATTTTTTTTTTAAGAAACAAGACCGACGCGTGAACATAAAGACACAAAAGCACTCACGTTATTAATGTTTCAGTAAAGAGAAAGCGCCACTAGAAACGCTTTAAAGATTACAAAATGGGGAAAAATAAGAAACAAGAAAAAAAGAGGAAGCCTGCACGTTCTAAGACAAGACCTAATTTTGGGTGGCGCAGAAAAAAACTGAGTTTAGAAACTACCGAACTAGATCTTCTTTGTCTTGTAAAAATCTAATGTTGATTCCTGAAAATACAATTGTGTTCGCAAATACAGAAATACTAACCCGTTGAAAAAACTTTGGATGCAAGTATGCCTATCAGTCGAACTTTTACATGCTCAAATAGAACCAAATTTGAAAATTAAAAGAAGAGTCTGTATTCGCATTTACAAATAGCTTTATTTTTAAGATCGTGTAAGAAGCAGCACTACAAATTTATTTCATTGGCTCTTTTTGGACGCTTTACTTTTTACAACAAAAACCAAACCAAGAAAAAGACACTCTAACAAAAAAAACTCCTGAATAGAGTGTGAATTTTTTCACGTTTTAATCTATTATGCTCTCTTTTTCCTTAGGCAATGACTTGTCAACAGCTCTAGTGAGGATGTGTGTATCTATTTTGTCTCAGTTGTTTTGTGTTGTCAAGTGGGATGTTCTTGTAGAGAGAGGTCCATGAAATAAACCTTCAAATTCGTGACTTTTTACTTCAAGAGTGTCCATCCAATGAACCAACAGTTAAGAAACAGTTACAATTATGGTTGATATGATAAGGACAAGCAAGGACAGCAACAATAACACAGAAAAAAAAACAAAAAAAAGATTAAAAAAATATTTGGCGAAATGCAACAACATCACCGGCAGCAACACACCAAATTGCTTCAAAAATTGAACCAAAGTATCTTTAAGATGAAGTGCACAACACGCAACCAAGAAAAGGGCAGAGAAGAGGATCAAAAGTACAAGTATTTGAAGCTGTGCGAATGCATTGATGAAATTCGAGACCACTTGAAATCGATCAAAGAGTTGTGCAACTTCTTTGTGGTTGTCCGAAAACACAATATCGAGCAAGACAAGGAAACGTACCTGTTTCTAACTGAGCAAGCCAACATCCACGATTTTATCACATTTGACCATTGCGATTGTGTGGACGGTGCAACCAAAGCTAAAATCCAAGTAATAATGGTAACCAAGAATCCTACGAAACAGTTTTCTGAATTACGCGTTGAAAAACTATTGACCATTAAAAAAGTACCCAGTGGACTTAGAACAAGCAATGACACATGTGTTGCTAGCCTTAACACTGGTCTGCTTTTTTTTTCCCAAGGAGAAACAGGATGTTTTAAAAATTTTTTCTTGATTGGTTGCCAATCCAAAAAAAAAATAGAATACGTGTATGATGTGGCAGATTTTGAAATCGTGTTGTCAAGCCAAAAAGACAATACCAAGCAAGTTTTATGGTTAGTGTTGTACGATTGGAATCAGCAAAAATAAAAAATAAATTCAAAACTGTGGTGTGTCTTTCAGGCAAAAAATGGAACATAGCGAAAATACCAGTTACATTTGGAGAATCAAGGCAGTTACAGTGAGTTCGCCGGATCTTGTCACGTGTGTCATTGATGACCCGCTTTGATTGCAACAAAAAAAGCCAGTTCCTTGGTCTCAACTAATAGATTGAGTAATGTATTTTTTTAATTCAAGTGCTTTTTTGTTGCAAATACGTTGCTGCATTGATATACGGAACAGCGGAAAAAAAAACCGTTTTACACTTAGAATATTGAAATGAGGTTGCAACATCAACTTTAAGTTAAGGTCATAAAATCTCAACTTCTTGTCATTTGTTTGCATTTACTGTTGATTTGCTTATTTCTGTCCAAATATTTGGCAGTAAATTTCTTCATGAATTTGCTAATTTTATTTCAAATGTGGGGTTTGCAATTTGCACATAGAAGAATTACATGCTAGTATGTAAATAAGATTAACTTTTAAACAAAGCAAAAAAACTTAAAAAAATGACAGAGTAGAACATATTTTTCGTCATATTTCTCAAGCAATAAGATTGTCTTATTTCTGCCAACAACTGACAAGTGTAGAAACTTGTTGGTTTGTCAGAATTTGGCTTGGTTAATCGTTTTCCAGATCTATGACTTCTTCTGAAACATTATCGTTGTTAATTGGTGAAGTATTCTTGTGCTCGACGCCATCTTGTTCATCATCTATTGTTTCGAGTTCTAGTTTCGACACATCCTCTCCAACTTCTTTGCAAATCGTGTTCAACATTTCCCAATCTAAATACTGAATAAATGTTATTGTGTTTAAATCGGATTTGTGGTTAAATTTGATTATTTTGGCAAAGCAATAAACAAAAACATTTAAAAAGTACTGTACTGGTCCTAAATGGATGTTGCATTGTTGCATTCTCTGAATAATTTGAAATGCTTCTTTCATTTCATTTTTGCTAAAATGAAATTCAATTAATAAAGCAAACACATCCCCAATCCTCACACAATTGAAAACGTCCAAATTCGGTGTATTAAGCAATTTTTCGCAGATCTCGATCGTTTGTTGTTTTTGGCCATTTTGCGCTGTTTCTTTAGCTTTCACAAACTGATCAACCAGGCTTACCTTCATATTTAGATCGCTTTGTGTCGTTGTACTTGTATTATCTTTGCATTTTTTGCCTATCTTTTGTGCTTGTTTCAAAGCCCTCAAAGCTTTTTCATAATCTCTGTAATCATCAATTTCACGTTGGGCCATATTCTCATAAAATAGAGCCAAGTACTGATATGCTTTTGCCAAACTATAAAATTGAATTATTGTTTTGCTATAATCTTCGTTACTTTGCCAATCCAAAGATTGTAAATAATTTGCGACCAGAATATATATCTCCTTCTGTTTCGTTTTGGCTTAAAAAAACATGCATACGTATATATTCGATCTAAAAGCTGGACTAAACATAAAAAGTATATACATATATTTTTGTCCCATTATTCATACCGGCATAGTAAATTGCTTTGGGTGGATCAGCGGCCTTCAACAGGCATTTAATGGCATCGATTTTGTTACCCGCTTGTGTATACTTTTTGCATGCCAGCTGATAAGATTTTTGCTGTTGCAAACACTGTCCCAATTTCAATAAAATCTGTCGACGTTTCTGGCTATCTTGTGTATGTTCGTCCGGTGTCAATTTATCCGCCATGGCATCTGTGATGAGCACTCCATATTTGGTGCACATTTCAATTGCTTGCTCGTATTCTTGCGCATTGATCAGAAGGGTTACAGCTTTGTCTTGCTGTTCATTTGACATGAGAAAATCTGCAATGCGAAGAGACGCCGACTTTTCCAATTGCGTCGGATCATTCAATTCAGACACTTTTTTTTTAGTGTACATATATACGTATACTTTATTAGTAGGACATTATTTTATATTTTGTAAGCGACAATTGCTAACAAAAAACAGAGGAACATTTAAAAAAACATAGTGTACCAATGTTTTGCAACGTATCAAATAAATGTTCTTGCAAGCACAGTTCCAACGCTTTGTTGATATTACCGGCTTTATGAAATAAAATTGCAGCCTTTTCAAATTCATTGATTTCTTCAAAATATCTATTGAAGCCAAAAAAAAAAAGAATGTATATACAGTGTCATTGAGTGACTCTCTTATTTCAGCACTCCATTTCAATACCTTGCAGCAATTTCTTTTGTGTGTCCATTTTGAGCGTTGGCATCATCGGCTTCAAGTGCAATGGAAACGATCAGCTCATCCCATTGATTGTCTTTGCAAAGTTCAATGGCTCTGTCATATGCTTTGCAAAGCTTGAAATAGTGAATGGCTTTTTTATAATCTTGGCCATTGCCAGCAAAGAAATTCCCAAGAAAAAACACCGCGCTGAGTACTGTGTTGTGATCATCCAGGTCATTAACATTGGAGCCAGTGCCTGTCTCCTTTGTAGTTCCCTGTTGCTTTTGAAGTAATTTTTGGACCATCTCTTCTGCAAGGGACAATTGATTCGATGAGCAAAGTAAACGGATCACAGAACAGTAATCACCTGCTTTTTCATAGTAAAAAATTGAGTCCTATTATAAATCCATTTTTGTTTTGTGTTTGCGTTGAGCGAGGGGGCACGTAACACAACAGACATGGAAATATCCTTTTTACCTCAACATTTCCAATCGATTCTTGGTATTGAGCCCACCATTTAAACAGTTCGGGAGAATCTGAATGTTGCTTTTCAAATATAAATAGATACAAAATAACTTTGCAAATGTTTTTCAGAATCTTCGTTGAAAGCAACACAAGAATAATTAATAGACAACAAACTTCAATGTATAATTGCAGCAACTCAAGATTGTTCTGTTGTTGCAACATTGAGGCCAATTTAGTGAATTTTTTGGACTGTTCCAAAGCACTTAAGGAGTCGTTGGTTTTGCCCAACTGTTCAAAATATTCCCCCAGTCGATAATACGTCCCTTTTTTGTAAATGGGCTCTTGCACCTCCGCCAATTCCACACTCTCACGCCAGCATCCCAAAGCTGTTGCAATCCCATTACAAAAAAAAATAAATAAATAAATTTTTTTTTAAAAAAAAAAGGGGTCAATATTTGATTACTTTTTCAAACCTTGATTGAGTTGAATTAACAAGTCATAACGTCGACACTCTCGCAACATTGCTTTCGCATCTTCATACATACCCAAGTCGATGGCAATTTCCACTAACTTTCATATTGTTGTTGTTGTTGTTTTTTATAGTTGTTGATACTATTGCTATCGTCCCTTTCCTCTCTCCCTTCTTTCAACAAAAAAGTAACTCGGAAGGTACCTTTAGCGTTTTCTCTTGCTCTTGCACTGCGTCCATGGTGCACAATACACTATTTTGAAACAGCAATGCTGACATGGAGGATAAGTTGGATACGCAAATCTCCGCAACGTCCAGCCTTCTTGTTTTCACACTCATTTTTGCCATACTTGTCCAGACATTAGGTGAGGTCACATTGCGAATTGACCTTTTCAAAAATAAATAAATAATCTATTCATATATGTATATGTACACATATGTGCATATATAATAAAACAAACTTGAATGCCCCGTCCAGGTCTCCTACTGCTAAATGAAAAGAAAAATCCATTAAGTTGCATTTGGTATTGTTGTCCATGTTTTCGATCCCGACAAAATCTCGCATCTTTTTTTTAGCAACGCATGAGAGTGATGAGTCGTCTGTGTTACCTTTATAGCATAAAACATCACAATTGGTATTACCAAAGGGGGAGAAAAATAACAAATTAATTTGGAAAACTCAAAGTGTTCAAGAAATAGTAATCCGGAATATTGACACCCACATAAGGCTCGGTGCAAAGGACCACTTCTTGTTTCAATAAACTGCCATTTGGTGATACAAAAAAGGAAATGATTTGGTGGTCGCAAGGACGTTTTCGATTATGTTTGTGCGTACTTTGCTCCGTCTTTGTGGAAAGGGGTGACAGTGCCGACAACTCGCTAAGATATTGAGTATACGTTTCATTTTCCAAACTGCTTCCATTGCACTGTGCCGGGTCTGTTTCCACACTCGCACATGAAACTGTCAGTAGTCTACTGTCGTTTTCGTCCCAAAAGTAGTCTTCGATCTATTTTGTTATTTTTTTTTTTTTTTGGTTCTGTAAAAGGCTGTTTTTTTAAAAAAAAACAAAATCTGTGTTTGTTAGAACATCGTGAAAGATGCACAAACTCTTTGAAACTTTTCCAATTCAAATGACTCGGTTGCATTTTTTTCCAGATCGTATACATGGATGGCTTGAATTGAGCGATCCATTTCACCTGGATTTTCCATGAAAGAGTATACAAATGAACATTCAAAAAAAAATTTGCCAAATGCAACCAAGAAACAAAACGACAACGTATACTTCTTTTTTTTTTGTTTTTTTGTATTCAATCCCACACAAACCAGGAATGCCGACGAGTGATATTTTTGTTCCATTTGCATTGATCTTGACGGCGTGGACTTTGGATATTTTCAAATGGTGTAACAGGTATTTGGGCAACACGACCTTGGGGACGCCATCAGTAATGTCCCATATTTTTAATACGTGCTTGGAAGTTGCCTATGTCGCAAGACATAATGGCTTTTTTTTTTTGCTGTTGAAAAAATTAGAACAAAGAAAATCATAAAAATAAATATAAAAAAAAGAAAATAACAATAAAGCTAAACTACGACTAATAAATGAGCCCGAACATCCACCGCCACCGCATACCCATCGTCTTCCTCTTGCAATCGGAGTGTATACGTAACGTTTCCTAACGCATCACAGAGCAAAATTGAAGTGGAATTATTTGTAACCAAGATGATGTGTATGTCCTTGTTCATCGGCCACAAGACGTTTACTTTGTCATTGCTCGCAGTGTCCGTGGTGTTGCTTTTGCAAGCGGTGGCAAGCTTGTTTTCAATGTCGACAATGGGAGAAGCGATATGCAATGCCAAGAGTGTGTGATGTGGCAAATCCCAGTCGTTCAATTTTTTTGGTTGCAATGCACTCCCTTCTGCCGTGAGTGAAGCTGACAGTCCATACACTTGCACGTGTTTCCCGTCGCTCAGCAAAATCAGTGGCAATGTAACATGTATATGCAATATTGCAAGGTTACTACGAATTTTTTTTATCTGTTGGAAAATAGAGAGAGAAAGAGAAAAATAGTCATACAAGTCGCATAACAAACAGACAAAAAAAAAAAAAAACAGAAATACGGAAAAAAACACGTAAAGTGAAAACTGAGGAATCCGGTCGGCAAATCATGATTCGATTTAAGTCCATTTGCACGAATACATGCTCTCCGTACAAGCAGCGCTTTAATGGCATTTGCTGGAAAATTTTTAAACTGTTTTGAAACGAGTTTGTCGCGCACTCATGGCATATGGCAAGCAGCACTTGCTCTTGATTGTTTCCAAATGACAATCCCGCTGTAATATTATGCACACTTTTATTAATCGTAATTGGTGGCAGTATCTCCCAATCGTCTTCTCTTTCAAAAGTTTCAACCCGATATCATTATTATTATTATTATTATTTATTGCTATATTTATACGTATTAATAAAAAAAAAAAGAAAAAAAAGGATGGAACACTCAACGATGCTTCTTGGTCTTGCACAGGGAGTGACTGCATGCGGGGTCGAAATTTCCATAGAACCACTCTATTTTTGACTGTGATTCCAATAAGCAGCTTTTGATGACAATCGTTAAGAAATTGAATTGTTTCGATGGTGTCATTTGGGGCTGCCATGTGTTTAGGATCGCTCAATGGCAGCAAGTAATTCGTGGAGTTGATCGTGTCAAAAATCTGCACGGACGAGGACTCCGTACTAATTGCAATGAGTCCATCGAATAAATAAATGCATTGCACATGTGCACTTGGTTTTATCGAGAGCTTGCACTTATTTCCATATAATCATTTTTCCAAAAAAAAAAAAAAACAGAGGCTCTATTCTTTCATTTCATATACATATACATGTATATAGGTATATATACGTATACACATATATGTGATAAAAATATAGCACAAAACTTGAGTCGATAGGGAGAGAACTCCAGATGATTGCATTACGTATAAATACAACATAAAGTCGGACGTGATTATCACCAAAGTACTTTTTAAAGGTAAATACTGCATGCAAAAAAGCGTGACATCGTGCGCGTCCTGCTGATTGTTAAAGTTCAACATTTCATTGCAATTGCCATCGTCGTCCAACATATAAACATTGCCTCCACTCGAGCACATCCAAAAAACGTTGTTCTATATTTGTTTATTTTTTTTCTTTTTATATATTAAAAAAAAAAAAAAAGCACTACTAACGTGATATGAAAACAATATAACACAAAGTACTTTTTTTCTTGGGTTTTAGTTTCGAAGGCGTTCTCTGTTGGTTCGGTGCATTCTTCATTGGATTGAGATTGAAATAGAGTTTGATAAGAAATAGAGAGTACTCGATGTGCAATTTTTGCCGTGCAAAGTAGTTCAATAACTCCATTACTGGAAACGGTCCACACTGATATTAAACCTTTCTATTGTTTTGTGTGGCAGTCGTTCCTTTGTTTTGTTTGTTGTTTTTTTTGTGTGTGTGTGTGGTACGTAGCCTCTATCATTTCTAACGTAGTCCGCGGCAATCAATTTGGCGCCACAGTCACTGAAGGAGACGAGCATTTGTGATTTGTCTGCAACAGAGTGGATGGACATTTGACTTGATACGGTACCTGCGTTCGGCGTCCATGATCGCAATGATCCTAAATTTAAAGAAAGGCAAACCCAAAAAAATTACTTTTCAAAAACGACAAATGCTCCCTTTGCAAACAGAATACGTAAACATACCATCCGACCAAAAAATGACCAAAATATTCTCCACTGGATGGAATACCAGTCTCACCACTGCACATGTACCCTTGGTTTTGGATTTGTATTTCAGAGTTGGCATCTCACATGGTGTGCCCTATATTGTCGTATTGCCAAACGTTATTTTTTTTATCGCTCCGAACTTTGTTTCCAAAAACAATTCCTTTCTTAACGTCGTTCCAGTAAAAGTCCACGTCGCCTTCCTTTGTTCCAACTGCTAAATAAGTTGGAGAAAAGGGCTTCCAAGCCATACAGCTGACATTAGCCAATGGCAACTCTTGCTCATAAAAACTGCTAAGCAATTGAGACATCTTTAAATTCCGTTCCAAAAAAGGGAACTTTAAAAAAAACAATTGGCAAAATTCGTTTCTTTTGCTATGATTTTTGCAGTCTTTAATCTGATAAATTTAAGAGACAAGCGGCTTGTATATATTTCACTCTGAAACTCCCTGTAAGGAACAGTTATACTATTTCTCATATTTTTAAAAATAAAAGTGAGGGATAATTAAAAATTTAGGGGTCATTTACTTGGCAAAAGCTGTTTCAAGAAAATTTCCGTTATAAAAAATTACTTCAATTATGCGAAATTATATTGTGAAGATATGGAATCCATTTTTAAAAAGTTATTGAAAGACTGCAAGAAGATGAGCAGCTGAATCAAAAAGTGACATTTTCAAACAAGACAAAAATTGATTTAATGGGAGAAAAAAATTATTATGTCAATGCGAACTTTCACTTTTTTTATGTTGTGATTTTTTTTTTGGTGAAGAGTTAGTGCTTTTTTTTTAGCTGACAGCTGATAACAATCACGCTTTAACATTTGCCGAAACGGCATTCAAAATCAAGCAAACGGAAGAAATTGTAAACCTTAGCCACTAGAATAGAAATAAAACTTCAATAAAAAAATTTCTATTTGCTGACCGCAGATTCTCCTCCTCGTCCGCGACCTCCTCTTTTCGAGTTGAAAACTATTTTTTTTAATTTTTTTTTTTTTTTGATGTTCCCCTTTTGTCTTCCTCTTACTTAAGTCTCTGTCTCTTCCTTTTTGTCCCTCAAAAACGCTTGCTAAAATGTAATGTGGAAACACTTAACGTTTTCCGCGCCCTCGACCTCGTCCACGCACTACTTTCATTTTGGCGGCTTTGATTTCGCTGTCTTCTTCTTTCACTGAGTCCATCACATCGCTGGCTATACTCAGATATTTAACAGTATTCCCACGGATGTAACACTCGTTGATGCGCCAAAATTTGTCACCGTCTCTGCTGGTGCAAATCACATCTTTCAAGTACAAGTTCATCCACGAGTCGCTGTTTACCAAATGTCCATTGTACGTGTCACCACTTTTCAGTTCTACCAAAATCGCGTGACCTTGCGCTGCTCGTAACAGTGATAGTGGCAACTATATGCATACACATCAAGCTTATGTGCTTTTTGGTTAAATAGAGGATTATTTGACGCTCATTACTTACCACCATGATTAAACGTTCACGGAAAAAAATGTTTAGGGGAAGGTGAACGTCAAAAACCTACTCTATTGCCAAAAAACGAAATGCCTTAATAAGTACCTGGTATTGATACTATAATGTTGGTAATTCTTTTTAAATTGAGTGTAAAAAATAAAACTTGTAAAAGGGAGGTAGAAACCGTGAACACCAAAAAAAAAAGATAGAACAATAAGTGCATCGGTGATGATTACAGTTTTGCATGTGAACAGTGAATTGATTTCAAAGCCGTGTTGGCCACCATGTGTTCTGTATAATTTGCAGTGAACAATCGGTCATTCGTCCGATAAGTTCAGCTTTAAACTTAAATGGGTTGTCTCAGAAACACCACCCCAAACCTGAAAAAAGTTCAATTTGGAAACATGACAATTTGGTTCACTTTCAAAGCAAAAAAGATGTATTTTTGAATAACAAAATGGGAAAATGTGTTGTTTCTTTTCCGCATTGTGATTTTTCCTACATTGTAGCCTTCTTTTCCCCTTTTTCTCTCTCTTTCTCTTTGTCTTTGTCTTTCTCTTTGTCTTCTGCCCCATCCTCACTGTCAAGTCCCAAAAGAATCGGTCGTTGGCAAGTGCCGCCATATTTGGAAGGGATTTCATTTTTGGGGATTATTTTCAGCATTTCACTTGAATAGCTACTCCCTAACACATGTATCTATTTATTTATTTTTTTTTTTTTAATGTGTGGAGAACCCCTTTTCGAAAAATAAGACTCAAAAAGGATGAGGAAAAAAAAAAAACACATATAAATAAAAAAATACATTATATATGTATACATAGATGTGTATATTTGAAAAAGCAAACTTTTTGATAAGTAAGCGGATCCACGAAGTTGGAGACAATAGTCCAAATAGCTCGGAATGTCCACGGGGCATTGACAATGTAAAGCTTATGCAACGTTTCGGGGAACAAGTGTCTATGGAAAGAGTGGTTGGACATAAGAGATGCATTTCAGATTGTTTGCACAACTTGGTGACACAAATCAGATTGAAACAAACTTCCGACCCACCCCTACTCCAAAAAAAAAAAAAAAAAAGGAGTCGTTCATTGATTATAAAATTCTTTGAGAAAAAAAAAAAACCAAAAAAAAAAAGACGCAACTGTTCTTCCCCAATAACTTTTTGCACTAAATTCTTGAACTGGTTCAGAGAAGACATTGAGGCTGCACTGACGTCCATAACCATTACATGTTTGTAAATCATCACGCCGTGCTTTTTGGAGAGTTTTTCTTTTCTTTGAGTATTCAAAAAAAAAAAAAGTACGTACATAATAATAATAATAATAATAATAATAATAAGTATATTTGTTATTATTATAATATACAAATGTCCCTCCTTATTTTTTTTTTTTTTTTTTTAAGAGAATGTACCGTATTGCTAGCCGTCGCATCAACCGCAACCTGAATTTTCTCAATTTTTCATAGTCACCAGAAAAGGTCTTTTCCACGCGGGCTGGTGTCGAGCAACCGATTTCGTCGTACAATACTGGGTGTCCCTGGTCGTCCGTTCCTTCAATGGAATTTTGTTTAGTGTATTGTGACATTTGTTTGTTTGTTTGTTTGTCCGTTGAACAATTAGCATTTAGTCATGCACACCCAACATACACACAAAAAAAGGGATTTTTGTATATGAATAATGTATCGTATATACTAAAATATCATATATGTATACATATATATTATATATATGTATATAACACGTGTACATCTTCTTTTTCTTTTGTTACAAAACCATAAATGAAGACAGGCCACGCCTCCAAACAGTCTTTTTCTTCAGACCACGGCTCATCCAACATTGTTGGGAATTTGTACTTTTCAAAGCATTCCTATTGCGTTTGTTTATGTGTGTGTATAATGTACCTTAACGATTTTTTGGACGTAAACTAATTTCAAAAAAAAAAAAAAAAAAAAAAAAGAAAGAAAAAAAAATAAGGACAAAAACAATTTCGGAGGAAAACAAAACAAA
>ASPP01012169.1:0-10968 GCA_000512085.1 Reticulomyxa filosa
CGACAGCAGCAGCAGTGGCGTCCCCAGAAAGAGTTCCATCTTGTTCCTGGTTTTTTTTGGCGATAACATTGCTGCTGTAGCCTTTTGAGGCGCGCGTATTGGCGGCAATGATGTCTTGTTCCATCTCCCGATTTCGTTGTTGTGCGGAATGCAATTCGCGTTGCAAGCGAACGATCATTATGTCCTTGTCTTGAAACTGTCGTCTCAATTCTGAGTGACATTTGCAATTACAAATAAAAAGGAATAGCATTTGCATTGTCCACTATGGGCAATAAATAAATAAATAAATAAATATATATATATATATATAGATTATCAATACCGTTTAATCTTTTTTTATACTGTGATTTTCAAAGAGGACATTATTCATTTCGGTTTCAGTAAACACTTTGGGCGACGGAAGAGAAGGAGAAGTGGGAGAAGGGAGTTTGGGTTGTTGTTGGGTCGGTGGTGTGGCAAGTGACTGTGTCGGGAAGGAGGAAGAGGAAGAGGAAGAGGAAGAGGAAATGCGATCAACTTGCTCTTTGATTTTTTGGAGTGTCTCTTGCACTTGCACAGGAGTGGTATCTTTGGCGTTGGCCAATTGCCAAGACAGCACGCACAAGAGTTGGATGGGGTCATTGGTGGCATGTTGAAAGGGTGGATGGGTGAGATACTGGTCTTTCAGCTGTTGTCGCAATTCATTGCAACTGTGTTGCCACGAAAGAATTTGTTGTTTGTAATGGAGTTCCATGGTATTGTATTTGGCTTCCAAGTTTCTCAATTCGGACACAAGTTGTTGTTGTTGTTGTTGTTGTTGTTCGAATGAAGATTGTTCATTTGGAGAATGCCACTGTTCGTGTCCCATCGTATTAACATCGACATCGATATCAGTATCATCAATATCAACATCATCGATATCACCATTGCCATTGCTATTGCCTTCTTCCACTATGATCGCATGTCCACCGACAAACTTGTCAGCTGCATTGGCACGCAGTTCGGCCAAAATCGACGTGTATTTATCCCCGCGCTCGCGTTCAAACGCTTTGCTATCCATGCTGGCCCTCGAGTGCGTGTCATTCCACAGCGGGGGCGGCGGGGCCATACTCGGTTGCACCGACGTCAACAGCGGATGTCCGGTGTTTGTCGTGGAAAAGCTGTGTCGACTTCCCTCTTCGCTTTGTGGTGTCATGATTTCGTCGTGTTTGTACTTACACTTGTATTGTTGGCCTTCACTCGCATTGCCATTCACATCGGTGATTGCAAACTCGGATGGCAAGGATGAAGAGCACCGTTGCAACATAGTCCACTCTGCCGGGTCCGTCATACTTTTGTTCGAGTCTTGAATGTCTCCAAGAGGAAGGATGTTGTGCAGCTGCAGCGATTCCATCATCGTGGCCCGATGCCAATGCTGTTCGACATGCTGCGTTTTTGGAAGTGCATTTTTTGGCTTTGGCGCAATGAGTTCCGTTTTGAAGGCGGCAACGAAGGCAATACGTGCTTTTCCGACATTTCTGACTCGCTCGTCCGTCGTCCGACATACTTGTCGACTTCTGAACTTTCCAACGTTTTCCATGGAACATTCTCCTTTTGCTGCGTTCCTTTGTCGACCATTGTCTTTTTTTCAACATACCATACGTACACACACACAACAAAAAAAAACACATCATCTTTTTTGTAAAAAAAAAAAAAAAAAAAAAAAAGGGGGAGAAATTGAACTTAGTAGTATTTATCAGTTAACTGGATTGGCTGTACCATTGGTGCTGTGCAGAGAGATGGTCGATAGCGGAAGCGGTTGTTCCGGCCTGGTTCCATTAAGCGGGTGACGGGAACGATTATTTCTATAATTGTCATAAGTGACGTCATGAACAACGGTGGAATTGACCACTGGTGCTTGCGACGGCTCGGGCCTTGCGTTCAACTCGACCTCCTCTTCCATCGCGTTGCTATTCCAAGGTTGTTGCGACGGGGATGCAATTGACTCACCGCCGTTGTCGTTGGACAGAGACACGACATTGGGTTGATGGCGTTGGAGTTTGTCTTCAAACGTAACGCACGACCCAATCACGTGCGCACGCGAGGATGCGTTATTGACAGACACGTACACATATATGCATGTTACTTTATATATACATATACATATATATAATATATATATAATATATATATAATATATATATATATGTATATGTATATAAACAAACACACCTCTGGCTATTCGGGCTCGCATCTTGCCTTGGGCTGTGTACGGGTTCACAAATTGGCTGTTGATGAGAAAAGGGTCTGGAACGTTCACATTTGCCATTGCAGATGCGTTCTTTGTGTTGCCATTGACGCCGTCGGCTGGTAATATATATGTTTCCAACTGTGTTCGATCTGATGGCCCTTTCAAGTCTTCTCCGCCTTTTTTTCATTCGCCGTCTCGTTTCCTTGGCTTCGATTATTTGCTTTGCTCATCTTGCTGTTTTTTGGAGATACCGGAAATGGAGCCTTGTCCCTTTCGGCGTTCACGTCTTTTCTGTTCAACTTTGTATGTGTGGCATACACGTTATTTGAAAATAATCAGGTCTATTTTCGACTTTCTTCCCTCTCACCTGAAGTGTCATTAGTAAATTGAAATTTTTTGGTGATTTTGCTTATGACACGATTTTAATGTTCCCCTTTTTTTACAACAAAAAAATACATAAAAACAACAAGTATTTTGCATTGCCTTGATGAACTACTGTTGTATTTAAAAATGAAGAACACTCTTTTGTTATCATCACATAAGATAAATTTGAACAACTGTGAAAAAAACAAAATTACCCTGAGTAGCTCAAATACTTTTCTTTGCGAAACTGCGCCAGAAAAAAGTGGTTCAATTGTAGTTACTGTCTTTTTATATTACGTAGGACGCTACGCTCCCTTTTAGAGAAAATATGTAAAGTGCTTCATATTAGCTACTTAAAGATGCTTTTTTTTATAATTCTGATCGAGAAATTAAGCTGATTTCTTTCAACACAATACATGCGCTTATGAAAAAGTCAAAAAGTCAAGTTTATAAGAAAACAGCCATTTTGTGTAGCATTTGAATAGTTCTTTTAGTTAATAATCAAATTTTTGAATCGAATAGACAGAGTCTAAAAGGACTTGAGCCAACTTTAAAATAATATTGATTTAGTCGGCGTCAAGCGGATCTAAAAACAACTAAATGAGAAAATTTCAAATTTTTTAGAAATAAAAGTGTCAAAGATGAATGTTTTTGTTATTGTTGTTTCTGTTTGCAATTGTCTACAATTGTTCTGAAAAACTCAGCAAAAGTAGACGCAATCTTTTAACAACAAATTGTAAAAGTTAAAAATGTGATTTAAAAGATAATATAATGAGTTACATCATTGAAAATTCCAAACTGAAAGCTTTGTTTTTTTTGCACAAAATTGCTTTCACTTTTTTGATTAGTTGATGTATGTGAAAATGTGTCAGTGATCGTGTTTGAGAACTCATTATTTGGAATTGAAAGATACCGTCTTTGGGGATTATATTCAGTAGCGATATTAGTAATTCTTGTTGTTTTTGGATCAAATGGCTGGTTGGCGTCCTCTGCTGGATGTTTGCAATACTTCAAATTTAAAGATTTTTGGAACTTTCTCTTCGTCTAGTGAAGTGAATAGAGAAAAGGTATACTGGACATGCCACGTGATTCAATATCTTTTGATGTAGCCACTGCAATTGAAATTGGTGGTATAAGTATATTGAATATCATCATTGGTTACATGTAAACTACAAGAATGATCAAGACTGCACGTGCAGTGCACAGAAATGAAGAACTCTCTTATGCATCTTGGATGTAATACATCCGATCATCAAATTTCAAATGAAACAATGAAAGTGCTTGTTCATGTGGGGAGTCTACTGTGAAGAGCTACACTAAATGTAATACGAAAAGGTTTTACTCGAATGAAGTGACTTTCAGTGAAACAAAGTAAATTAAATAATAAATCAAAATGACAAAAAGGAAAGTAAGAAAAGCAAGGAAGTAAGAAGTAGTTGGTTGAGGAAGTTTAGCCTACTGGGGATTCCTCAGTTCCATTTGTGCTCAAGTATTTATAGTAGGGACTTGTCCTATATTCATGCTAAGGAATGTGGTGTTATTGCTTTGACCAGTATCGTTTGCGCTCTTCTATCTTTTGCACTTTCTTGGGGTATTGATGCTAGTCAGCTTAACTTTTGCTGAAAAAATCATCCAACTTTGTTTTGGCTATTTCAGCCAGCAGTAGGAAATATTATTGAATGAACTCATCAGAGACACATAATTTTTTTAAATCCTTTTTTGTTTATTTTATTCATTTTGCGCATATAAAATCTTTTCTTAAAACATTACGATTTTGTGAAAAAGATCCAATGTAATCTCCACGTTGTTGTATATGGTAAACAAATTAATCGATTGCTTGAAAAGAGTGAGAAAAAAACAAGAGCTAGACCGCTGCTACAAATTTTGCTTGTTTCTGAAAGGGACTTGCAATATATTACTCAATGTACAGCTGCGTCTCAATAAAACAAATCACTTATTTCATTTGATTATCGTAGTGCAAATTATATTCAATTTTTGTCATTCAATAAATTATAGTTTTTTAAAATATTGTTAAAATATTTGCAGGTTTTTTGCGAAAGTGGCACTTTTTATTTTCATCCCAGTTAGCTCTTTTTAAAAAGTAGTGCAAATATTAAATTCGATTTGTGACACGTTTTTTGTAACTAAAATGATAAAAAGAAAAAAAAAAGATTGGATCATTAAAACAAAATTTTTGTGGTTGTCAACATTGGACTGGTGAAGAATGGTTTTTGGCAACTTTGCGCTCAAAACATTGCAAATAGTCAATGCTACATACAAATTAGCAATTAAGAAAAAACATCTTCTCTGTCAGCTTCCTCGCCAAGTTCTACTGTCTCCTTTTCCTTTGTGTTTCTGCTTTCGTTGTCTCGCTCGTTTTCCCTAGTAAGGTTAGTAGCGTTTTCCATAGTGGCAAATTTTAAGAAGTGCGTAGGTCTGTGCATTTCGTGATAAAATGGCATTGGATTGCCAACTTTCAAGCCGTACTTCATGCCAACGTTAAACGTTTGTCCCATAAAGTTACGATTCCAGCTGCCTGCGTCCGGGGTCATGTAAAAACCTAAAAAGCGATCACTAAGCAACATTTGAATTTTATCGTAATAAGTTGCGTTGGAAGACAATTGCGACTGCAGTTGACTTGCAACGTTGACGTCCTTGTGTTCTTTACCCCATTCAAAGCCTTCAGGCGTGAGTCGATAAGCAGTTAAAGTGACACTTCCAGGAGTGTAGCTGCACGTGATAATAATGACTCGCTCCGCCACCCATTGCTTATTATGCAATAAGCACTTGGCATGAGTGACTATATCTTGAGCACTCAATTCGGGCAATTCGGCAGGTTGAGTATGGATCCATCCCAGAGGCTCCAAATCGGACATGTATGGAGTACCGCTAAGATCGGGTGTGTTCAGTGGTAAAGTGACGCTCATGTGACTGCCAATTTGGGGAGGCATGACAATAGCGCGGATTTCTTTCACTTGGTTGTTATCGGGAGGGGACGTGCCGTAAATGAATCCGGCAATTTGTGTACGCAAATCGCTAATGCAAATGAACTTGCGAAGTATATTCTTTGGCAGCACATAGGTAAGACCAGTTTCCAAGATGTCGTCACTGTTTACGTAAATGTGGTTTGTCCTCATATGCAAATTGCTTGCAGATATGGCTCTGATTCTCCAATCTGTGCGACTGCTAAATGTCTTTTGTTCAAATTGCGTCGTCGTGGTAATAACCATGGTTTCGCCGTGTTTGTTCGTGGTTTTGGTGCTGACACTCAACAAGGCCTCATTGCCACCGTCGCCCCCTTTGCCCGGGCCCGGTTTGTCAATCTCTTCAATCGCGGCTTCGTTCTGCGAAGGCGGTTGTATTTCAGCCCCCAAAATAATGTCTCGAATTTCGCTTTGCGTGAGCGACTGGACATTCACGTTGTTCTTTTTAGCGTAGTCATTGAGGATAAGATCCTTCAATTGGATTTCCACATTGATCCATTCTTCATCGGTCAAGCTGGGCCAAATGTGATGCGACTGAGTGATTACAGAGCGATTGGGCTTCAAGATCATTTTGGTTTTGTCGGGATTGACGTGCAAAGCGCGGAAGATCAAAATCAAACGACTAAATGCGGTATAGCTGCTGATGCTCTTCAGCCATTCGTCGTACAGATTGAACAGACACATTTGCGGCTCGGTCGCCTTCAGGATCAAATCACCAAATTTCTCAATGGTCGCAAAGGACTGGAAAGGCAAGCTCAATTCACTGCCCTTGATGACAATATTAGGAAAATCGAGCAAGTGAACTTCGAGAGGGTCTAACATACCCTTTCGAGTGACAATGATCTGCTTGGGCTGCTCTTCGGGCGGCAAAGCTCGGATGAGAGCTGCAACTTCTTCGGCGGTCTTCCATTTGGCAAGTTGGGATAACCTCTTTTGCCCGGCCCACACACTCGTGTGAATGATCTTCAAATACAACTGTCCGGTGCGCGGATTGAAGACGAACATGGCGCCATTGATCGGCTTAGTGGTCAGGTTACCTTCAAAGGTTTTGTGAATGGTGACACGATAGACTTGGGTGTCGTCAACGAACCAAATGATTTGATTGCTAAACAACTCGCCGTAGTTGCTACTGCTCAGATAAGGCTCCGTGGGCTCACTGCTGTATAATTGCAGCCCTTTGCGAATGCGTTCGCGCAGCACATACAATGCAGGATTCGCTTTCATCACCTTGGCCATCGCACGTTGTAATAGCGACTTGACACCGGGGAACCAATTGCCAAATCCAGAATGCAAGTTGTAAGCCAGGTCAATGCCGAGCAAGACTCCGGTGGCGGAAGGGTACAGAGACATTTGATCGGTCGTGTAATCCAAAAACTTGGCACGACAATACCTTTCGATATCGTGCGAATCGTAATCTCCCCATCGAAGTTGGATGTCGATCCAATACTTGGTGTTGGTGGCTCCATCGTACGTTTCGGTTTTGTCGGAAAGCAGCGACGGAGTACTGACCTGCCATTTGTACGCGGCAAATAGCAGAATGTCGGCGCAACTCGAGTTCATTTTGTACGACTTACGAGGATGGATGGTTTCCTTTTGCACCGTTTCAATCTCCAACACGTCCAGCGATTGATCGAACACCTGACATACGTCCATGACCAATGATTTGTGGATCTTTTGCCACAAGTGAGCACGGAAGATTTGGATTAGCGAGATCTTCAATGTCGGGATTTTTCCGTGCATGAAAATGCCGGTCAAATCCAATTGCACTTGAAACCCAACGTATACGTTGGCACGATTAATGGTCGGAGACCACCACAGTGTGAATCTGCGATTGGGGATTTGATTGAGACCCGACCTTTGGGCATTGGTCAATTTTTTGTATTTCATGCTTTCCTCAAAGCCCGACGCCTTTTCCCAAAACAGACCTTCCCAGGTTGGGAAATACGTGCCTTTGAACAGCGTGTGTTCCAGAATGCCCTCGACTCCACCCAGCGCCTGAATGACGTCAGTGCGATAGTTGTTTAAATTCCATAGCTTTCCGTCGTGTCTTTGATGTGTCCACCAAAACGGGTTTTGACGCAACACTTGATACTTTTTAAAGTCGGTGCGCACGCGCCAGCCTTTGTCGTAAGCCAACGTGTGTCTGTCCTTTTGAAACAGCGTGTTGATACGAGGGATGCCTTTGTCCCAGCTGTCTTCCAAGTCTTCCAAAGTCAGTCGTTTGTTCTGTTGGATGGCCTCTTGTCTTTTGTTTGCGTACTCTGCCCACACACGTTGACTGTCTTGAAACTCACTTTCCCACGGAGTAATGTATTGGAACAGATTAGGGATTAGCTGTTCGTCGCCGTGACTCATACCCGAACGCCAATGCGTTGTCTCCAACTCGGTTTGCTTGCCGTATCGTCGATCCGATTCCGGAATGATAATGTGTCCCATGGAAAGCATGCCCAGACCTCCCAATTCTTTGGGCGTATAAAACACCACGGGCGGGAAACGCGAAGGCATCTTACTGTTCAAACCTATTTTGATACGTGTTTGAATCTTGTTTTCACATTTGACCAACAAGTCGAGCAATTCTTGTGTGCAAATCACGGCCTCGCGATAATAGGTCATCAGGCCAATCAATGCGGTGTTCCATTTGTTTGCCACTTTTGTAAACGTGGTCTGTCCACTACTCATCAAAATCGCACGCACACGATTTTCAAATGATTTCATGGCCTCTTCGCTCACGCGCAAATACGCAAATGCCGTACGTTCTTGTGTTTCTTCGTTTTGCAAGCTCCATGTGCCTTGTTTGATTGTGAATTGTTCCGTGGCTTGTCTCATTTTCGGAACGACGCGGACTTCAAATCCACACATGTCGAAGAGCAGATTGGGATTGTCCTGGGAATACACAGAAACGAACGAGTCTTCCCACAGTAAGGTGGTGACGGAGCGGGGTAATCGATTTTTGATTTCCCAAAACACTGCTCTGCCCAAATTGACATCGTGTCTCATTAGTCGCATACGACAGTCTCTCGGCCAGCACTTTTTGTTGTTGTATCCAACCACGTTTTCATTGTTGGGATCGGGATTTTCCGTCAGATAGCGTTGGATCAGTTCTCTGGCCTCGTCTCTTGAAAAGCGGAAGAGTACGTATACCTTATCCACGTAGCGTCCGTACAAACGAATAGGGTGACACGTTTCGACATCGCGATTGGGGAATTCGAGCCAAGGATTAGGCTTTTCCGGAACTCCGGCAATTTGCGAGGCTCTGGTTAATCCCAGCACGAGCAGATCCAAGACTAAGGCATAGTATTGGTACATGAAGCTCGCGAATTGAAGGCCACGCACAATGCCGTGGGAATTGGTATGTTGCATGTCTTTGTAGGAAATGATGACGTTGTTCTTCGAGGACATGTAATCCGCAATATTGTGATCCACGATTAATCGCAGCAATCGATTGAGCAATGTCAAATCCATTTTTTCAAACACTTTATCAAACTGAGATTGCAGACAAACCACACATTCGCCATTGGACGTGTCCCACACGTGGCTAACACGATTCATCCCTTGACACCACTTGTACACCAATAATGGTGGAGGCTCACTGTCGGCCGGTTTGACCCAGTTGGGGAATAGACGACGTTTATCCGCCTCGTACCACAAGTACTGATCCAAATATGCGTCTGTGATCTTCTCCAAAGGCTCGACTTCGTAGACGGGGATTAAATGGGAATACAAATCCATAAACTCAATGCCGACCTCTTTGAAAGATCGCAACGTCAGCAAATGTCGTTTGATGCGTCCCAAAGCCTCGTGAGGATTGTCGTAGGCGTTTTCAATGAGTCCGAGCTCTTCTCTCTGCGATTGGTTCAAGCGCGATTTGGCGCTGTACGATTCTTTGAGTCGTTCCAAGCATAGGATTAGCAATTTGGTATCGTGTTTGTAGGAAATGGGAGGGAAAGGGATGGGTGAAAACTTTCGACTTTCCAGCCAATGGACAGTGGTGGTATAGATAGCCACGGCCTCCTCGTTGCTCACATAAGGACCATCTTTCAGATAGTTGTGTTGTCTCTCTTGTTCCTGCTTCAGCCACAAGCGCGTCAGTCGTCCCAGATTCTTCTTGCATACTGTCTTATCGACCGTGGCTCCTCGACGAATGCGTTCACGATTGTAATGAGCCACCGACGTCCACCAATCGGCCTTTGCTTTGACATATTTCAAAATCATATTTTCAATGGGCGCAGGTAGGCCGGGTACCTTCCATGGAATGTTGGCCTTCCAGCAGCGCCAGGCCTCACTCAGATGTTGCAAGATGGTACGTGCCTTGTTAGCCTTGACCCCCTCGGGCATCATATCCAGGATATCATGCATTACTGCGGCGCGCAGTTCCAAATCAAAGTGCGATTCCACGCGTTGCTTGGTGACTGTCTTGGCCACGCCCTTGCTCTGTCGACCTTCGAATTGCCTGGCCAGCAGATTGCCGAGCCATCGTTCCAGCAGAGGCACTACTCCTCGCAGGAAGAACAGCCACACGCGCCAACCTGGGGCCCAGAAGCCCACGCCCGGTCCTTTGCCCACGGGCCCTGTGTTGAAGCGGTAATAAATCAGATGCTTCAGATCTTTGCACATGCGGATTTGACGCATGAGACGATACTTGTAGCGGTACATGCCGGTCAGCTGTCCAACGTGCGCAAAGATGTACTGCAGGCCGTCTGCGAGCTGAAAGGCTTCGACGTTGCCCAGACGATACTGGATTTGACTGTCGACCACCAGCTTGGTCAGACGCAATATCTCGCGGGTCAGATGGAAGGCGTTACCGAAACGTGACTTCTTGCGCTCTTTCGTGGTCAGTGTCTTGATGGGCTTCAGGTTGAAGTTGTAATCCAAATGCAAGTAGTTCAGGTTCTTGCGATGGATCAATAGGTTCAGCATGTTATAACCCTGTCGACATACTTGCAAACCTGCCTCGACCCAGTCGAGCTCTGTCTCTTGGAAGAACTTGGTTTGACGGAAGGCCTTGAATAGATATTTCTTATTCAACGCCTTTGGAGCGCGATGATGCAGTTCGTTCAACACCCATACCTTTAGCAGCTTCTGATACGACACGCGGACTTTCACAGGGTATTCGCGGGGACAGTGTTCTTTGAACCACGGGTTCACCAGTGGCACGTCGATGCATCGACGCATGTTGCCGCTGCGTTTATCAAATGGGTGGGGAGCCCAGTACAATGCAATGCCGGTCGACGTGTTTTCGCTGTAGGGTGCAAAGTCCTCGCAGATGGGACGTAGTCCTTCCCACACGATTTCCGAGTCAGCAAATCCACCACCACCATTACTATTACTATTACCATTACCATTACCATTACTATTATCTCCTCCTCCTACTACTACTACTCCATCAATCGTTGGAACCGAAAGGGTTTGAAT
>ASPP01012185.1:0-14163 GCA_000512085.1 Reticulomyxa filosa
TATACGTATTGCGTGTAAACCATACCATGATTTAAAAAAAAAAAGAGAAATTAGTTGAAAGAGAACAATTTTTTTTAAAAAAAAAAATTTGCGATTTGGACATGTTTGTGCGTGTGTATATGTGAAGAAACAATCGGAAAAAGCGACAAAAAAAGATAAAGAACGAAAAAAAGAACATAGACATCGCCGCAAAGACGGAACTGGCAAACATGAAGCAATTGCGGTGACAATGAATGTGAACTTGAAAAATCAAAAGAAGCAGCTTTCGTCCACACATTTGAAATGGATAAAAAATGCGAAAAAGGATTACACCAAAAACTTGACCACACGCAATGTTGGAAGTGACAATACGTCTTTGTGTGCGTGTGTGTATATGTTATATATGTTGACAGTATTGAGAGAAAGATTGGATGATGCGTTTGTTTGTTTGTAATATGAGACCAGTTTTTGAAAACGGTGATGGACAAGCAATTGTGGGTCGAAAATGACTTTTCCCTAAACCAACGTGAGGTGGCATTGAGCACTACGATCAAGTATATGTACAGAGTGGATGTACCATTTGGTGAGTACATCATCAAACAGGGAGAAAAGTCTCATGCGTTCTTTGTCATTGAGCACGGGTATTTCCATTGCATCCAAGAGATTGAAGAAGATGAAGAAAGAGAGGGCGCGAATGACAATGATGATGCAGATGACGATGAGGAAGGGGAAAATGGCAATGGCGACGACAGTGACAATGAAGGTATAATGGAACAACGACAGCAGCAAAGACAAAGAGAAAGAGAAAGAGAAAGAGAGCGTGAAAGAGAAAAAGAGAGAGAGCGAGAACGACAAAAGATGAAAGAAGAGCTAAAAAGCGATGGCAATGGAAACATAATCGAAGAAAAGATCAGAAGAAAAGAAAAAGCAAGCAATCGCCCAAACACCCCACATCGCGATGCGGAGACGTCACAGCCAAAAAAGACAAAAAAGGGTCGGGTTGTCAGAGTGTTGAAGTCGATGGATTCGTTTGCAGATGTGGAAGTGCTGCTTGTCGGCAAGAGTCATGAATACAGCTACCGTGCGATGGAATCGGCTTCGTTGTTGGGATTTGATCAAGACGTTGATCGAGATGACAACGATAACGATGACAATAATAAGAATAATGGCCATTGGGACAATGTCGGACGCGATCGAAGTGCGACCATTCAAGAGACTGTTGGAGCAAGTTCGAATCGTAAGCAAAACAAAGATCAATCCAAACCTTTGGGTGCCTGTCGTGTGTGGATATTGGACCACGAGAAGTATTTGAAAATTCGCGATCAAATCAATGAAACGCGTTGCGAAAAGACGAACAAGCGCATTCATTTTTTAAAAACAGTGTCTTTGTTCAAAAACATCGCACATCAATGCGATTTCCGAAGTATTTACGATGTTTGCACCCGACTGCATTATCGCAAGAATGACACCATCATTTCGCAAGGAGAAGATGCTCGCCATTTGTACATTATGGAAAAAGGCCAATGCAATGCCTATCGAATCGATCCCCATACCCATACTACCAATATTATTGCTCAATTAACCAAATCCAGTTATTTTGGAGACACTTGGATTATTGAAAAAAAAAAGACTGACTTTGCTGGTTACAATCAATTTCATTTTTTTTTTTTTTAACAAACAAAACATATTTTTCCCATTTCCATTTCAAAAAAAAACAACAACAAAAAAAAGTCAAAGTGACATCGAATGAATGCATTTGCCTGTCCATATCGGCCTTCGATTTGGAACGCTTGCTTCCAGGCTTATTCAAAGGGTCAGACGACAATAAAAGCCAAAGTGAAAGCGATGGAAAGACGATCGAGACTATTGAAGACTTGACAATGTGCTCAAAAAAGTTTAAAAATCGCATCAATTGTACGTTGAATGACTTGGAAACCATTGCCGTATTGGGAAAAGGCGCATTTGGGCAAGTCTCTTTGGTCACTATCAAGGATAGTTCCCCAGACATCTCCGGTTATGCTCTAAAAAGGCTTCCAAAAAATCGAATCGTCGAAACAAGACAACAGCAACATATTCAAAACGAACGCATGATTTTGAGCGTGTTGGACAACCCCTTTGTCGTCAAACTCTATGCCACCTTCAAAGATGAAAAACACGTCTATTTTTTGCTCGAACTGTGTTTGGGTGGGGAGTTGTATGAGTATCTTTATTGCCATGGCCGCTTCACCGAAGCCAACGCCTGTTTTTATGCCGCCAACATTGTTTTAGCCTTTGAATATTTGCATTCCAAAAATATCATTTATCGTGATTTAAAACCTGAGAACGTTTCGTTTGCGTTTACTTGCATTTCAATAGTTGTATTTATTTATTTATACGTACTTTCGATCTTCTCTGTTATAATATATTCTTCTTTACCTTTTTTTTGACAACAACAAAAAAAGGTTATGGTTGCAGAAAATGGATACTGCAAGTTAACCGATTTTGGCTTTGCCAAAGTCAGAAATGACAGTTGTTCACTATGCGGTACTCCACAGTATTTGGCTCCGGAAGTAATCCGTGGTCGACCGCAAGGGATGGAAGTTGACTGGTGGTGCATGGGAGTATTTATTTTTGAAATGGTGTTTGGTGTCTCGCCATTCGAAGTCTCCAGCTCCATTCAACCTTCTAGCCCTTTTCACGAACGCAGTTTGTTCGAACGAATTATTCTTGACGATATCGTTTTTCCTTCCAGAGTAAATGTCTCCGATGAATGCAAGGATATCATCATGCAGTTATTACAAAAAAGTGAGCGTAGACGATTGGGCAGTGGCATTGGTGTTGCAGGGGCCAATGCTGTCAAAAAACACAAGTGGTTTCAGGTAGTTTACTTATTTTTTTTATTGGAACAAAGCAAAAAAAAAATCAAAGCGGTTCAGATAAAAAATGATCCTTTTTTTTTGTTGAAGAAACTATCACGCGGTTGGGACGGTATTATGAAGCAGACAGCACCACCCCCTCAAAAACCATCTCTTGTCAACAACAGAGATCCGTGCTGTTTTCGATATCTGCGTGATCAAGAAACGGAAGAAGATTTAATTGAAGATGTCACTGGAAATACGTTTCGATGGTGTGATGACTTTTAATGAAGAGAAGGAAAAAAATTTTAAAAACTACATACACAACAAGAAACTACTTTTTGGTTCATGTAGTTAACTGATCAAACAATCGAAACAGTTAAAACAAATTGCAATTAAGTGAAAAAGGACGACAAACAATAGATAAATAATAAACATTTGAATTGATTTAGTGATTATTTTTGATGTTTATCGTTTCCTGTGATTGTTTGTTTTAATTTGTTTTGTTTTTCCTTCTCTTTTTTTTGTTTAGCTTTGTAAATGCTTTTGTTTTTTGGTACCTCTCTTTGGTTGTGTGACAAAGACCCGCCCGTTTGAGAAAATGGCAACGAGTTTTTAGTATAAGTGCATACATTTATTGCCGCTTTTATCTATGGCATAGTCAGTATCGTTTCTCTTTAATGATTGTTTCTTTTTCATCAAATGAAGAAATTGCAAAGAACTAGAAAAAAATGGGTCTCAATCAACAAACCTTGTGTAGTAATCGTTTTGCCACATTTGGACAGGTCACTAAAAAAAGATCTTTTCATAAGAAAAAAGACAAAATCAAATTTGTGTTACAATGAAGGGAAAACAACTGCTAGAAAAAAAGAACAAAAAAAAAAATAACAGGCCGTTTTGTGTGAGTGTCTAGTATTTATCAGTTAGCCGCGACGTGCTCTTGTTAGTTCTATACATATCTTGCACATGCATTGATAAACAAAATCTCCAAAAGGAAATATACACAACATGCACGTGCCACTGATAAATCCATCAATACACATGAATATAACTCCATTGGAAAAAGAGATTATAGCAGTCACGAAAGTAATCAAACTACTGATCACAGCACAAAAAGCAACAGCGAAAGATCTTTGAAATGCCAAAGACCATTCCAAAGGCATTTCTTTTGAGATTTTCTCCAAAGTATAAACCTTGCCTTTCTCGGTTGACCCAGAATCAGCCGGTTCTAGGTTCATATTGTTCATACGCACGCGGGTAATGTGATATAAGCGATAGATGTATTGAGAAGAGAGAAATGCAATCGAAGCAGGCATGACCACACCACCTAAGGCGATCATTGCCTTAATCACATCTTTATTAAATCGACCGCACAACAAAAAACTTGGATAATTTGGATATGGTGATTTATTAAATACAAAGTCCACACTTCTCAAAGGTAACCAACAGCTTCCGTTGCCGGATGAGTTTCCATGTATACCTCCAGTCAAAATAAGCACACTCTCGCACAATACAAGAATTACTTGTGAACTTAAAAATATGTATCGGTACAACGGTCGTATCGCTAACACTGTGTTATTGAACACGAAATGTAAGCGAAAAAACCAAAACAAATTGATGCTGCAATAAAACAGGACTGGACAAAACAACAACAACCAAGTCCAATAGCATATCCAATTATTTTCAGATGCTGCGTCTGGACTTTTGGTTATATAAACAAGTGCCAAAAATAGCGACAGCACAAACAAAAAGTAAAACAGATGGAAACAAAGAAATGGAGTTCGAATATGCGCTACTGGCATTATAACATTCGATGAGCTACGAGATTTACAATAGCAATGAAGCAAATATAATAATGTTAGTGATTCAAGTGTTAAAGTGGTACCGCTTATTATTATCTGTTTTGTTGAGTATATGAAAACTTTTTTCATCTTTTTTAGATTTTACACATTGGTTATTAACTCCACTTCCCAATAGGGTCGGATAACCGGTAGAGGGAAATCCTTCGCAAACTGGCATCCTGCTTTGTCACACAAGACGCAACAGCTTATTATTAAAAAGTTAGTTTTTCTGACCTTAAATTATATCTAGGAAAAGTGTAAATGCTCAAATCAAGCAGAAGTTTTCAAATTATTGAAATTTGCGTACAAAACCGAAAACGAACTTCTATTTTTAGTCTGCGTAAACATAAAACCAATTTTTTGACGTTTTTTTAAAGCCATCCCTTTGACAAATGATTAACGGATTATCTTTACGAAATTGTTAAAGATGTTCCTGCTGTTAATCTTGAATTCCAAGCTAACATAAAAGTATCTTTTAACTTTAATAAAAAACTCAAATAAACTAATAAACCTTTCTTTATCTTCAATAAAAACTTGATTCGGAAGAAAAAAATTTGTCATCTCTATTTTCAAATTATTTTTTGAAGTCCCTCGCATTCAGAATTTTTAAACATTTTTTGATATGCATTTTTGCTTAATCTTTTTGTATATTAAACACAGTTTTAGTCAGGAGAATAATACGTGTTGATGTATAAAAAATACAAATTTGTTGTTCTTCCATAAAATATAAGGTGATATACTTTCTTTTGCTCAAAAAACTTTCGTAAGAACATTAGAAGAAATCAGGTTGAAGTATAAGATCCAGATTATCCTGTTTTCAACTTTTGCCAAATCCTTTCACTAGTGTTGAATTTTAAAAAAAATTCTCTCAACCAGCGACCTCATTTTTGCAGTGCAAGTAGAAGTCAACATTTGAAAATGTTGGCCTTCAATTTTGTTTTTTGGTGCCTGTGTTTTATTTCCGTTCAATCTCACAAAAAAAAAGGAAAAAAACCCTCTTGCAAGCAGTTTGCAATTCGATAACTCGCAGTATTTTACACAAAGACCTCATTTAGATAAGCTTTCGATCCTTGCTTGGATTTGTTGAATTTTCTGTGTGTAAAATGTATCTAATTTCTTTTGATCTTCTGTTTGAACTTGCTTCACTTTGTTCCACACAGCTGTCAATTCCTCCGTTGTTGCATCTTTTGGCAATGGTATCATCTTATTGATTCGGTCATTGTTCAAAAATATCGATTCAGGGAAATCCAAAACTCCTTATAAACAAAAGCAACATGTATGTTTTTTATCCTGGCTCACTTCAATTTGCACACGTTAGGGTTTTATGTACGTATAGGGGAGGGAGGTAAATTATTTCATTGGAATGAAGAAATTTTACAAAGAGAAAGAATAGATGGATAAACAAAGGAACTTTTAGGCGTTTTAGGTGTTTTGGTAGTGGTGGGAGTATTTTTGGCATTAGAAGGCTTTGCAGTTGATTTGGCCGGAGGCTCTTCGTCTGAATTGATTGGATTGTCGTTTTCATGTTCACTTTCGCGTTCTTTATTTTCGCTGGATCGCTTTGCAGAATTTACCAACATAGTCGAGTCATCAAAAGCGTCGCCTTTGTTATTGTCTTCTTGACTATCATTGGCACGCTCATTATCGTCACCGTCGCTGTTATTTTCATTGGGAACGCCATTGTTAATCATTGTTCCGTCGTCGTAGGCTTTGACCATTGTTCCGTCATTGTATCCATTTTCGTCTCCACCACTGTTATTTTCGTTTTCATTGTCATCCCCTTTGTCCGGTCCGATCATTGTCCCGCCATTGAAGTCATCTTCGTCTTGATTTTCTTCGCTGTCCGCACCATCCTTCTCATTGTCGTCCTCCTTTTTTATTCAAGAAAAAAAAGTAATGTAATATCAAATAAAGAATTCTTACTTCTTTGGATGCGATTGGTACTGATATATAAGCCAAAGAAGAAATTTTATGTTGTTTTTTTTTTTTGTGTGTGCAAATATGCATGCTACCTGATGGGCTTTCTCTTCCAACTCACGCTGCTTTTGTCGATATTTCTCGAGCAACGGCAAGCAGGTTTGGACTAATTCTTGAATTTCACGAACGCCTGATGAACATTTTTTGATCCATCCGTACTATTGTTAGTCAATTATTTATGTAAATACTTCGATAGTCAATAACAACAATAAAATTATCACCTTTTGCACTATCCTCACTTTTACATATGAGCTCACAGAGTTTTTTTTTTTGTTTTATGCGTGAGGGGAAAAAAAGGGAGGACATAAACAGGCGATAATGAAATAAATGAAAACCTCCAAAAGTTGTTCTGCAGAAGGTCTTTTTTTTGGATCTTTGGTACAGCAAGCGGCAATGAAATCTTTCATCTCTTTGGAAAAGCGTCTATCCTCTTCAGGAATATTGGGCGGCTCTGATTTCGGAATAAGGAAAATTGCTTGCAATGGAGGCTTGTCGCTATGTGGTGGTCGGCCCAAGGCCATTTCAATTATGGTTATACCAAGAGACCATATATCTGCTTTGCTGTCATATGCTCCCTCTTACAAATATCGTCCCCCCCCCCATTCAATCAAGCAATCAACCGGAAAAAGTTTTATGTAGGGATTATATACATGATTCATACATATGCATATAAAATAATGTATTGTACGTTACATACATATGTCATATACGTATTGTTTGATTTGGAAAGTGACATACAATTGCCAACATAAAAAATGTATTACCTTTGAACACTTCAGGGGCCATCCAATAAGGTGTTCCGATCACAGTTTTTGCCTTTTCCATTGTGTTTTCCAAATTTCTCGACACCCCAAAATCACCTTTTATATGTCGGATATAGCCTCATTTGTAACTGAATAATTTGAAAAGACAAAACGATTAATAAAAATATTCCTAACCTAGTTTGCATAGTCCCTTATGATCGACCAGAATATTGCCTGCTTTAACATCTCTGTGAATTAATCTTTGCGAATGTAAATATATCAATCCCTTGATACTCTCTCTATTTAAAAATAAATTTTTGTTTTTTGCTTGTTTGATATTCTCCAATCTTTTTTTCATTGGTTTTTTTTAAAAAAAGAGCGTTGTTGCGAGATGGCGACCTGACCACAACTTGGATTTGTTTTTCATTTAAACACTCGCCACGAATCTTCATCAAATCTGATATAGCACCTGCATCACAGTACTCCATCGCTATCTGTGTTGCGTTGTTTTCTCCCAGTTTAGAAATTGCATATGAAAAGGACTGTTTTTTTTGGTTTATGTAATATTTACCCAAATATGGTCTCCTTTAATAAATGCTCCTTTGAAATTGACGATGTAATCGGATTTACATTTTTGCAAAATTGCTATTTCTTTTTCCAAACTTCCACTCTCGGCTTCCATTGGCATGATTTTTAATGCCACTACTTCCCCATTTCGTGAATCCAGTGCTTTGTACACATTCCCATAAGCCCTACAACAAACATACAATTCTTGTGTCCTTGTTTAGATTTATGATATCAATTGGACTTACCCTTCTCCAATTGGTTGAATGATTGAGAAAATTTTTTCAGGATCACCTTCATCCAGTTTTACTTGAATATTTTTTTTTGCCATTATTCAAATGGGTTGATTTCAAAGGTAAAAATTTTGGATGGAAAGGGAAACCAATTATTTTGTCACAGAATTTTTTTTTTCACAAGTCTTATTTGCCAAAATTAGGGTTATTTTATTAAAAAATTTACTTAATGCCAAATAAATAGAATTATTGTTCTTTGGGCACGGGTCTGAATTAAAAAAAAAACGTGCATTGTAAATGGATGAAGCAACAATTGATGCTAAAACTTTTTAAAAAAAATTCTTGTGAGGTGCTGGCGCACATAAAACATTCAGTTTTGAAAAAATGCAAGGTATTATATAAGATGTAAGGTTGAGTATATTTTCTCGAGACACAAAACTCTTTGTCAGGCAATTACAAGCAAAGTGAGATGAAAGCAAGAGGTTCTGTTGACTCAAACAAAAAAATGTACAGGAGTGGGATTAACAAAATAAAATGAAAAAAGAAGGCCCACCCTGGTCACGAACCAACACAATTCATATTTTGCATGCGTGCGAAAATATGATTAAATTGCTAAAACGTAGGACTAGTTTCCTCCATTTGTTCTTCCCACCAGTCCGCCAAATGCACATATTTATCAGTTTCATAAGGTAACATTCGAAATTCAGGACCAACTGCCAGAGATGTGATTGCAAACAATGCGTCTTCATAAAAAACTACTAACTTTTCCTCTAAAGTGCCTCTGTGTATCAATCGACAGAGCAAGCGTAAACGACGAGAAGTAATGATAGCATTGATATGGTCATTCGTGACTACCACATTAGCGTCGGCGGGGTTGGGTATGCCAACAAAATCAACCTTTCCGTACAAGTCTATCGATTTTTGTTTTACCAATTCCACGTCGCTGTAATCAACAGTGGACTCTGTTTTTTCATTTTCAATATTAAGTCGTAAGTTCAATGATTCCAGCAGCAGACCTACTAATGCTGGGGACTCCTGTTTACGTCATTACACATTGATATTTGTCATTATACATATAAATAATCACAAATACCAAACTTTGAGTGTGAGAATAAATTTTTTGACGCTCAATCTGCCGCGGATACGGCCGTTCTCTTTTAGGTCTTTGGCCTTCCATGCGTTCACCCATACGTTTGCGATTTCTAAAGTTTCCATTCGCTTTTCGAAATCAATATTATCGGCGTACGTATCCAAAATGACGGCTATGAACAAGTTGACCATGATCAAGGTACAAAAGATGCTGAAGGAGACGAAAAATAGAATGGCCAAGCCAAAATTGCCACAGGTGTATTTGAATGCTCCATCCTTGGAGTCCACCAAATATTTGTTGGGTGGACAACTTTCGTCTTGAGCACCCACCGCAAGCAATATCGATCCCCAGTTGTCATTCGTGGCGATTCGATACAGCACCAGTAAGCTGCGACCAAAATTTTCAAAGTTGATCGAGTCGCTAATACCGTCGTTGCTGTCTGTGAGAAAACAAACAAGTGTGCATTCAAAAAACAAAAAGATACAAAAGTGTCGAAATCAAGGAATGAAAATATGGACAAACGTACCAAAGGGGATGTAATTTCCATATCCGTCATTGTGAACTACAGTGCCAAACAATTCCATTCCAAAAATTGCCCAAATGAAAAACATGACGAATAACAGTGAGCCAATATTGAGCAGAGAAGGAGCCGCGTAGACCAGTGTCATAAACAAGGCTTGCAACACAGGGGCACGGTGGACCAATCGCACCACTCGAATGACTCGAATCAAACGGTTCCATTCGCGGCGTGATGCTGTCCAGGACTGGACAAGCCAATGCTGATCACAGATACAACAATAATCAAAAAATCAAACACGTTCCACAAATCGCGGAAATATTGCCGCCATCCCAAGCCAATGATTTTGAGAATGGCCTCAATCCAATATATTATCACAAACATAATATCGATGGCCCATAATGCCAATGCAACGTCTTTCGATTCTGTGTTGTACGAACTCATCATGAATATCACATTTACAATTATGCATCCGACAATGAAATATTCGAATTTGTCATTGTCCACTAAGTTGTATATTTTTCTATTGGAAAAACAAAAAAAAAAAAAAGAAAAGTAAAAAATCTCACGTTTTTCAACTCTCCTAAAAAAAAAACTCACAATGTATTGCAACCCTTTTTTTGTCTGTAATATAACGTGTGAACATACTTTCTCCAGGGCTGGCGTGGTATTTTCTTTGGATTAATCAATGGAAATCTGTCAACATATCTTTTGGTGCGTGCCCATATGGCCTGGTCCTGTGTTACCAATGCATTGGTTTCTTCTTGCTTAATTCGCATAAACGAATCAACCACAACAGATACCAAAATATTCCACAAAAAGAAACCTCCGATAATCACTACAGATATGTAGTATATGCCGGCCACTGGCCGGTGAAATGGAACTGGCTGTTCATTTTCCTCTGTCATTGCCATACCAGCAGCGCTATAGTCACAACAGGTAAAAAATAGTAGCTTCCAAAAACAAATAAACAACCTTGAGGTCACTTATATTTTTGTAAAGACAATCCAAATGTTGACTCAACAGATCTTCAAACCAATGAGCGAAATTAGACATTTTGAAAATTGTAAGCAATGCACTAAAAACATTACCAAAATTAAAACCAGCATTTAACCAAATTACGCTTTCGCCCTGACAAGACGCCTTATCTGGGTATTTATTTCGATCCAGTAAAGAAAATGGTTCTCCGACGTATACGCATCTTTTTATTAATTTACGTGTCCCCCCCCCGTCACCCCCATGTTATGCGTTTATGATCTGTGATTTTGCAAAACGCAGAAAAGATAAGGAAAAATACCTTTCTAGTTTTCCAGAAAACAATTGCGCACCAATAATGGCCAGCACAAAGAGCACGATAAATACAAAGAATACGCCATTGATAACACTAGGCAAGGAGTGGATGAGTGTCTTAACAACCACTTTAATTTGTTTTACTCGAATGGCTACACGAATTGGACGAATTGCGCGCAATCCACGGAGGAATGTGACACTAGGAAATATCAAGCCCAAGATTGCAACAATTACTACAAGCATGTCCAGCCGATTCCACCAACTCTTCAAATATGCGCTCTCGCACACTGATAATACATACATACATACATACAAATACAAATATGCAAACACATACAAACGCATATCAAAAAGAACCCATTAACCCAATACACAAAAACAAATGGACGTGCCTCCCCATTTGGAATTATTGAGGCCAGGAGCAGCGTTTGGACTTTCAGGTACCTTGGAGTCTGTTTCGTTTATTTCAGGTCTAACTTGGACGAGATTTTGATTTGCACCCGTATTGAAACGTTGCGTCTTTGACTCTTTTTATTTTTTCCCCCCCCCCACCCCCTCCAGGAGTATACATTTGTTAAAACAAGAGCATTACATGTACATATACATGTGTCTATGGCATACCATACAAGCCAAAAGCAATGACTTTCATCAACAACTCAACGCAAAAGATACTTGTGAACACTTTGTCTAATGCACTCAAAGCCTTTCCAAGAGTACTGGAATTTTTGACGTGTGGGCTATGTAGGCCGAGGAATAAACAGTTTAATACAATGAGAATATTGATAAACCATTCGAACGACTCGGATGTAACCAATTGGTGAAGATATACGCGCAATGGATGAACAGGAGTCAATATGTGAAGGGCCACTCCTGTTATTTTTTTTTGATTTTTCAGCTTTTCAATACGCGCCTCATAACGTGCGGCTGCTCTTTCTGCGGCTTGTTTCTTGCGTGCTTCTCGAACCATTATTTCCAGCTCATGTATTCCTGTTTGTTCATCGTCCTCGTATTTTTTCCATAACACACGACCTCGCCGAATTAAGTCATCTAACATCAACTGAATTGAGTCCTATTTGTACATATACACATACATAATTGTGTAAACAATATGATTATGTACAAATGAGTCTACGATACAAAGAAATCAATTGAGTATGTCCATTAAAAGTTACATAATCCAGATAAATGTACATTTGTGTATACTTGGACATATCACAAAACTTGATTTTGCATTCGGTTAATTAAAATCGCCAAGCACAAATTTTTGAAGACGAATAAACCGAGAGCTACTGCAATGATTACAATCACCACTGCTCCGTTTGTGGTTGCCCGGGTAGTGTCAGCCCTGTAGTGATATACGTGTTTGTATTTTGTAATAATGAATCACGTGTTTGGTTGATAGTCGAAACAAACAAATAAATACACAAAATAAAATAAAGGTATGTATACAGCAACGAACATGATATACATCCAACCATCCCCCGAAAATAATTGCATAAATGTCATAATGGAGAACCACAAATTATCAAAACGCCATGGCTTTGTAAATTGTTCAAACGTATTGATTTTGAGTTTTTGTACATGTGTGGAAAACATTTGAACTCCTAGCACGCCAAACTATTTTAAAAACAAGCAAAGTCATTACACTTCAACTCCGTTTATTCTTTCCCTTCCTTTGTTTTGTTTGTCAAAAAAAAAATAATATATATATATATACATATATAAACAATATACCATGAACAAAAACAAGGCCAAAATAAGAAACAAAAGCGCAATAGGTTCCACCGCTTCAAGGATTGCGTTCAATAAGATTCGGAGTGATTGAACGCGATGGAACAATCGCAAGATGCGAAGCACGCGCAATGCTCGAAAAGCCAAAACCACATTTGCAATTTTTGGGTGATTGGAAGCACTTGAGACAATTAAGTCCACCAATGACACCATCACAATAATACCGTCAAATATATTGGAATGATCACTCCACCAAAGTCTCGGACTAATTTAATTATAGTATTTGTATAAACACGTATAAATAAATAAATAAATAAATAAATAAACAAATAAATGAATACATGTATATATGTATATATGTACTTAATACCCTAATCCTATCAACATCAAGACTAATTCAATAACGAATATGACTGTAAAGATACTATTAAATACTTCCAACACTGTTTTAGCGGTATCGTTCATATGTGGCCATACCAAAGCCAACACAACAGTATTCAACAGAATAACGACAAGCATTACGTTTTGAAAAGCGGTGCTTTCTACTAGTTGGTGAATTTGTAAAACAATGGCAGGCTTGTTGTCCAAATATTCATTTTTGATGGGTTTGCAGATTTCCCAAATGGAAGCAGCCAATTCCGAATTGTATGACCTTGTCCATTCCTCGATTACTCGGTTCCTTTGGATATTTTGTTCCAGCGCCCGTTGCGAAAAGGATAACACTTCATCGTCGTCCTTTTCGAATTGTAAATCATAGTGTGTTTCAGTTGCAATCTCTTCTGCAATTTGTTGTAACTCCATTGCAAAATCGCTCATTTCATTTTTTTCGTCATCCCGTTCTTTTAAGTATAAAAAAAAAAAAAAAAAATGAATATGTACGTTACAATATCAAATATCCAAATCGAATAGAGCGTTAATTGAAGAGGAAAAGATGTTTTTGTACCTGTATTAATTCTTAGTTTTTTCTTCCTCATCAACTCGTGTTTTTTATCGACAACTTCGACGATAGACCGGTTCGACTCTTTGAACACCTCTTCAAATTTTTGCATCATCGATTTTACATGCCTGACTTGTCTTTCGTAGTTATCGTATGTAATCTCTTGCAGCAATGGTGCTCTTCCCCGTTGGCTTGATTTTACGTGAATTAGAGTGTCAACTTCCTGAATCGTAGTGCCCATATCTTCTTCGCCCTCAACTGCTTTCAGACTGCGTGAATACGTGTCCACGATCACTACCCATTTCATTCCCGTTAATGCAATACAACATGTTGTGATCAACGTTGTTCAGATGAACAGAAAGGACAAAAGAAGAAGAGAGACTCAGAGATGTAATAGTGAATAATAATAAACACATACACACATAAA
>ASPP01012214.1:0-16468 GCA_000512085.1 Reticulomyxa filosa
ACGACGACGACGACGACGACGAGCGAGGTAACGGTGTTCAATCAAGATCCAAAGCGCTATTACGATGCCATTCGCTTCGTCCGAGACACGAGCTTAGAGCAGTTTCGTTGGATGATCGAAAGCAATCCCACCAAAATATCCGCCAAGTTGCTTCAAAAGTTTGATCAGCTGCTTGCTAATGTCAACGAAACCGATCCCTTCCCTCACAAGCATAGGACAAGTGTTCACTCCACTCCAAATCCCGTGCCTCCGTTTTCCGATGATCAAGTCCATGAAAGTGCAGACGATCTCGACGATTCAGTTTTTTTTTTTATCCTCTGCATTTATACGTATATATATATATATATATAAATATATATGTACATGTACATATATACGCATATGTATATTAGTACGTTGGTTAATGTATGTATATGTATATATGTATATATGTATATATTGCATATGTGCATATTGTGCAGTCGGCAAGTGACGTTGCGGACAATATCCAAAGACTGACCCGTCGACAACGACACAAGCGTAGACAAGTAAAACAAAGATTGACACCAAGATCGAGATCGCTTAGCAATTGTCCGGTGAGGTGGAAACGTGGCAGAGTGTTTGTCCGGTTGGAAAGCGGCGCGGAGAGGATTGCCATTCCCAATTTATGTGACAATGACGACTTTGACAACAGCAAAAAAATAGTAACCGACGCAAGTACAAATACGAATAACATTGTCAGTACAAATGGCAAAGCACGAGTGGTATCCTATCCGCGAATGATTCGGACGATTGGCGAATTAACACAGATAATATACGAAGAGACCAAGAAAGCCAATGCAACGCACCATCAGACAGAGACATCGAGCACAGCCGCGGCGGCCGCATATTGTCGACAGGCCAAAGAGCGGCTCATTTCGCTATACGAGTTCTGCTTGGTCACTCACAGCAAACACGATCGGGCCAACTTCACCGCCGAATATAAACAGTACGAAGACGCTTTGGACATTATCGAATCCACCAAACTCTTTGTTAAAATTAACAAAAGACGATTTTACGAATTTTTAAAATTTTAGGTTTTTGTTTTTTTTTTTTTTGTATTGTGTGTTCGAACAAGCAAACAAAATTCATCAAATTATTTCATCCGTATACGTATCAAATACCCTTTTGAAGAAAGGAAAAGGCAGCACAACAGCGACAACAGAATATAGCAAGCACACCAAAGAGAACGAGCCTTACTTGGAGTAACGAGCCAATAAAGAAAAGAGCCACTCTCAAAAATGGACACGAAGTCCAGTGGCCTACTGCAAGCACGCCGCATTCGAGTGCAAGTGACTCGCACATGCCCGGCACGCACGCTGTGATGCCTCCTACTTACGTTGGGAAGAAGCCTGTGAGCAACGCTAACCTTTCGCGCATGTTTGTTCCCCCCTTGCCCATGGGACTCAATATGTTCCGCGGCCAACAGCAATTGGTAACTGCCGAACAAACGTATCATCAACAATTGCAAAATATGTGCTGGCAAAATGTCATTCATAACCGATCGCGATTGAAAGCTCCTTACTCTGGCCTTGCGTCGCAACAGCCGGCCTTAGGCCACTGTCTTGACATGCCTGCCTCCATCTTGGACCAGACCGGATCACTCTATCCTACACAACTGGCTCCAAACTCGAGTTTCCTGCCACCACCACCACCACCGCTTCCGTTGGATAATACCACGCTACCCAACTTGGTGTCGGATCCATCGCAATCCCTCCATCATGATCGGCAAAAACGTTTTGACATGCAAATGAATGGCTTGCTCCCACCAAAATGTACAGTATCTGCTGTAAATGCAAATGTATGCGCAAATGCATGCGCAAATGCCAACACAGAGGCTATTCAAAAATTGATAGCACAAACGCAAGACAAAAATAAGAGGTACTCTATTCCACAGATTAACACCGTGCATTTCAATGAAATCCATGATTTCCAAAAGTTATGCAATGTACTTATGTTGGCATGCATTTCGCTCATATTGCATTGCATTTTTTTTTTTTTTTTTTTTTGAATGTGTTCAATGATAGGATGCGAATACAAAACCCAATTTTAACTCCAAACAATCACTTGGCCCCATCGAACCACTATCGCAAACAGGATACATGCAATAACCTTTATCTTCACGCGGCCAATGCAGGTCAGTAAAGTATTGTCTGTTTTTTTTTATTTATTGCATTAACACTCTCCGCTTTTTCGCGACAGCAAAAAATACAGATGCATTCGGCACTTTTTTCATCGATAAAGGAGAAGCTGGTAAAAAACGCAATTATAATCACCTTCTCTCTGAAGAAATTAACACAATGGGGCTCAATACTGTTGCCACTGCCGTTCATGGAACCGTCTCAAATGTGAGAGTTGACAATGCTTATACATGGCATTCAGAGAATGGTATTCTTTGTGCATTTTCTTTTTTTTGCAATAAGTTTGGAGTGAGTTTGTTTATATAAAAAAAAAACACAGAATTTTCTATGGATTTAATGCGGAAGAAGAGACGGATGATGAATTCCATCAATGCCATTACTGAAAAAGTACATTATTAACAATCTACAATGTATACAAGAAATCAACAAGATTAACTGAGCTTGTCTTTTTTTTCCCCCGTCGCGCTCCAAAAATAAAACAAAAAATAACAAATAGTCAAGTGATAGTCAAGGTAGCTCCCTACCTTTCCCTTTGTCAATCTATGAGTTCGTATGTGAATTGAAAAAACCCTTTTGAATTTATTGCCAAAAGGAAATCCTTTTCTTGGCAAACTAAATTGGAACAATGCAATATCCATAAGTCTTTAGCTTCCTTCATTTTGTGAAAAAAAGTACTTCTCCAATTCAAATTCACCCAGCACTTTTTGTTTTATCTGTTTGCGGTCTGGAGCAAAACTCTTCATCAATTACTTTAAGTCGCATGTTCTTTTATTTTTTTAAGAAAACAATATTCAGACTTATTAGCAATTATGGACAATGATTTGTTCATTATAGTTGGTGACAACGCTTTAGACAAATTAGCTTTGAACTTTGGGACTATCTGATTTTTCTTGCATATTTTATTTGATCTATTTATGTATTTTTCAATTTTTCTGAGAGTGAAAGGGAGGAAAAAATGTCTTGACGAATATATAAAAACACTAGTGATATGTCTCTTCCTCAACGCGGAATAGAAAAAAAAATAACTTCTTACAATATAACAATTATCAAAAAATAGTGTAACAAAAAACGGGTTTATATTTGCAAACTCCACGAACCTATTAAAGACGTCGGAAAAAAAGAGAGTGCTTATAGCATTATTATCAAAATTGTCGAACATAGTTTTTCCAACGGTCACACGATATCCACAACATCATTTGGATACTGTGGCATTGAAATATGTCCAAATAGTAACCCAATGTAACATTTGACAATCCAGTGACATGACTTGAATATCCCAAATTGCTGGAATCTCCTTGTTGCAGCCACAGATGGTCGATATTTGTTGACATATTCAATTTTGCTGAGATTTATCATTTTTTTGTGCAGCAAATCATTCCAAACAATTGCTACATGCCATAAACACAACAGCAAACTGACCATCAGCCCAATCCATATATAGCTGCAAAAAAATACCAATACCAGCAAAAAACAAATGCATAATTGCACATTGAAAAAATAATAGCGAATGTTAATGCTATTGCTTCGATATTTTTTGATGACAAAACATTCAATACACATTAACATTACACCAAAAAATACACTCAATACAATATTGTAAATCGAGTATTTTATCTCCTTGCCATATTTTTCATTGTTGTTACCATTGCCATTATTGCCATTGTTGCCGTGAATATCAAGTATAAAAATTTTGTTGAAAAATTGAGTGGAGTTATTTTGAAATCCTAAACCATAACCGATAGCAGCAATCAAACCAAACAAAAAAATCACCATCAATGACAACCGAACAAATTCTACACAACATTTCTTACATTGCTGACATTTGGTGACAGTATTATGTGCATCATTCTCGTTAAATGCTAGCGATGCTATCCACGCCCCTAGCCAACACACTAACCCAGTTGGGAGAATATAGATTTCCCAACCATGATCTCGTGTCAATTCCTCTGGTAGAATGAGGAATACAAAAAACGTTAGCATTACGATATACCTTTGTTTCAATTTTTTGGTACATCATTTCCCACAAATATTCATTTTTTTTTTACTGCCCCTTTTTTCCTTGTACAACACTTATTTTAAAAATCAGTGGGATGTACAAGGATGATCTTATCTAAAAATTTGCATTGAATTCATTTGATCTAAAGACAATATTGTTTTCGTTCGTTAACTTAAATCCTAGCAAAAAAAACCATCGCCACGAAATTTCAACACACTCTTTAAAAGGGAATTGCAGGCATGTTAGTACAGGTACAAATAGTTCACCGCAATTATCTTCACGAAAACATAAAGCATGTTTTAATTTTGACAGCGGGAGGCATTTTGTTAAGGCAAGTCGATATTGATAGACACAATAGCTCATGTGCAAAAATGACAACATAACAGCAAGTAGTAGAAGATAATACCAATATATCTTATTTTGATACAAATACTGCTTAGAAAAGTAATAAAGTAAGTGATTTGTCGAAGGAATAAAATTGATAATCAACAAAAAATCCTGCCAGAAACGTAAGTGCCCATGGTAACAAGTGTGGATAAAGAGTGAACTGACTGTATACGTAATTCTTCAACTCGGTGCGAACGCAAAATTCGGCCATGTCAGTATCCAGTTCAAAAGACGTGATTAAACGATACAGATCATTTGGTAAAAAGGAGTCACTTGTATCGATGGGAGGTTGGCATATATGCGCTTGTATAACTTTCTCATTTCCAAGAAGTGAAGTTTGAATAGTATCTGTATTTATGAAGGAACATTTTGAAGCTAGGGGCATAATACAACAACCACAACTTGTGTTATGTGGAGTATGATTTGATCCCTCTTTCAATATTGCAAAAGGGGTATATTGCCGTTCGAATAAAAACGATTCAAAAACGCTTTCGATTTGGGATACACGATGTTTTTGTACGTAATGGAGTAACATATCCAAACATTGCTTATCCGTGCTCCAATTCGTTATTCGTGATAGTACATTGTCTAACATGAATGTCTCAACACAAGGATTGATATTGCTGCTGTTGGTTCTCTTTGCACACAACCAGCTGTCTCTCTGTTTAAAATTAGCAAAATTGTGTAATGACAAATAAATATGAACATCAAGGAAATAATTTGCTTTAGAGCTGAAATACTCTTTTAATTGAAAATAAATGTATCCGTGTTGATTCAAGTCTCAAAAAAATAAAATGAAGAAAAAACCTTTGCCTGCTCTTCGTGTCTGTACAACGAAAGGTTTGGCGTGGCTCTTATCTTTTGTTGGCACTCTGATGATCGCATCATACTACGCGAATGTCAATCAAAAGGCTTGTATCTATGTGTGGATACCGGCCGCTGTTGTTGCAGCACTCAAAAAAAAAAGGATGACCAAAGTCTTTTCATTCAAGAAAAATTAAGCAGTAAAAACATGAACAATCTATTTTCCTTTAAATTAACACTGTTGTGTTATTTTTTAATCATTTGTTGCAAGTATAATGTAATCCGGTTTGACACTAAGTAATAAATTATTACATAATTAAAGTTACAATTGTTTTTTTAGTATAACCTTTTTTTTATTGTTAAGCAAAATCCAGATAATATAATTACATAAGTATTACCAAGTCAGATTATAGAAGTTAATTCACGATCTATATGCGTCTTGACATTTTATATCACATAGAGTCAAACTGCAATAACTGAAAATATTTTAATTTAGCACAGTGATTGTCATGATATCTTAAAATTGTTGAAATGAGGCAATAGACTCGCCTTTAATAAAGTTTTAATCTAGTAAAGAGACGAAAGTAACTTACTTTAATTAATTTTTTTATTTACAACATTAAATTCGTTTACTCTGCCGGTCAAGTGTTCGAACAAAATTTTTGACCTTTGTGTGACTAACAAGAATGGGTAACATCGTCAATCAGTTAGCATTTTTACCTCCGACTAATAATGAATGGAGAGCAGAATTGAAAGAAGATGAAAAGCTGAGACAAATAGTGACAAGCTCTGGTAAAAAAATAGCAGCCCTGTGGTTTGAAGAGAGTGGCAATGATTACACAATACTTTACAGTCATGGTAACGCAGAGGACTTGACCACTTCAAAGCAGTGCTTTGAGCAATTGGCATTTACGTTATGTGTAAATGTGTTAGCTTATGACTACGAGGGGTACGGATTGTCTGAAGGCGAGCCATCCGAAAAAGGTAACGTGGAGATGTTTGTATAAATGTGTATGCGTAAATATTTTTGACATTAAAAAAAAATGGCAGCGACATACGAGGATATTGAAGCGGCATATTGCTGGCTTACAAAAGATAAAGACGGACCAAAAATATCTCCCTCTAAAATCATACTATTTGGTCGATCACTGGGTTCTGGTCCGACGATTCATTTGGCAGCAAAGGAACAAGAACTCGCAGGTCTTACAAAAATGCATACGGCCCCTTTTTCTTTTTAAAACAAATTGTACACTTTTTTGATATCAAATATGTATAGGCTTGATTTTACAAAGCCCATTGCGCACAGCAATCAAAACTCAAGTGTATCATTGGGTTGCAGGCAGCGTGTTACGTCCAGCAGACATTTTCCACAATGAAAAAAAAATTGTGAATGTGACCCAATGTCCTGTATTTATCATTCACGGAAAAGCTGATCGTGTGGTACCATTTTCTCATGGAGAATATCTGTACGATCAAATTAAAAAAAATACCAAACACGAAGTACGTAGTTACTGGGTGGATGACTGTGGACACAATGATATTGAACTGAACAAAGGAGAAGAGTATGACGCGCAACTGTTGAAATTTGTTGACGAGTGTATTCGAAATAAATATAAAAAGAATAAAAATCAAAATGATACCGAACTCGAAACTGAAACAATGGCTTATTTTGATGTCAATGACAAAATTGAGGAAAAGATCGACAATGAACAACTGACCAATCTTGACGAGGACTAATTGAGTTATGCGATCGGATAACCATAGTGCTTCTTTTTTTTTGCAATATGGCTTTGAGAAAAAAATTGTTAAATGTTCATACAAGGGGGAAACTTACTCGATTGTTTCAATATGCTAATGCTTGTGGTATTGCATTTGAACAAAAATGAAAATCGGAGTTGAAAAGTACAATTTGTCTTCGATCCTAAATCTGAAAGACTCCAAAAAATGTCCAGTTTTTCATTGTGCGTTTATTTACTATTTTTTTCTCCATTTTGTTTTTTTTATCAAAATGTACTGCCGTTGTGCAACGATTACTCCTTAAAGGAGAAATAATCAAAATTTGAAGCAAGAAATTTTTAGTACAAAAAATGATTAATGACATTTTTGTGATAACATCGAGATAACCTAAAAATGAGAAAACGGGAATTTTTTTTATTTGCTTATTTCACCTTGTTTACGTGTAATATTTATACCAAAAAGAAAACACCACACAAGACCCTCTTTCACCAGACTTTTATGTGTTAATGAATGTTAAATCTACCAAGTTGGTTGCTGAAGAAAACGGTGATCCACACAAAAAACACAAAATTCGGAACGCAACTATTGCATTCCAATGCTTGATACAGCATCCAGTGGAAAGAGGGGGAAAAAAAGAGAATTACTTTATAAATCATGAAAGGTTTTTTATTCTCTAATTAAATTTTTACACCCGTTAATAAGTTAGTTTCACAACTGTGATACGCTGTAGTCGTTTCTCAAAATTCGTCTCATGATTTTGCCAGAAGCGGTCCTAGGCAACTCTTGCACAACGAACAAATCGTGCACATGGAACAAAGGATTAAGACCTTGAGTGACAAGGACTTGCAATTCTTTTTTAATTTTGTCCACATCAAATTGATTAGCAACAAATTGAATACGTATTGGAAGACTTGCAGAAGCAAGTACGTCGACAACAGCTTTAAATGGTTTGTTCCAAACAATTTTTCCATTGATAGCATAAAGCACAGACAACCGCAATTTTTGTTCATTGGCAATATTTGGATCTTCAACTTTGCTAACGATAACTCGACTAACTCCAACATTTTTGGCTGGCGCAATTTGCAATCCCAAAGGCCTCTTTTCAAAAATCCGACTGAATGTGGCCTCTGTATCTTTTGGAACAGCACAAATGACCAATTTTTCAGCATCCACATCTTGTTGTCGATAGGCAACTGCAGCAATCTCTTTACTAAGCAGAGGATGTCTCATGACGACATTTTCGAGTCCAACGCTGCTGACTTTGATACCACCCAAATTCATCGTGTCATCTACTCTGCCCAAATGTTGATAGTATCCATTGGGCAACACACGTAACTGGTCTCCATGTCGTCGCAATGTAATCTTCCCAGCGCCGGTTTGGATCTGATCCATACCAGTGTAGTACACATCCGTATGATTGCGATTCAAAAGCTCCACACTCAATCCGATGGATGGGCCAATGACCACACATTCTCCCTCAACTATGCTTCTGTCTTGCACATTGAAATAATCCCCACTTTTTTCATTGCCAATGCCAATGCCTTGTATGGGTTGGCAATCTTCCATATCCAAAAGGATCACATTCAATCCAAAGCATGGACAGCTGAAGCTACTGAGCAATTGTGGTTGCAACATGGTTCCAGACAAGTAACCTCCGGCAATTTCTGTCCCACCGACGTATTCCATGACGGGGGAATAATGTGCTTGCGACATGACCCAGTGATATAACGTAGGATTGGAAGCTTCCCCAGTGCTGCTGAAGCGGCGAATGCAGCTCCAATCGCAATGCGAAGTGGCATTGGTGTGCATCCACGATTTGACCATGGAGGGAATGATTCCCAAATGATCAACTTTGCACAGTTCCACAAATCTGCAAAAGTCAATTGACACAGGCGACCCCACAAACAGAGCAATAGTGGCACCCAATCCCAATTGCGAGATCAGCCAAGGGCCCATCATCCATCCCACATTGGTGGGCCATGCCACAGTGTCTCCTTGGCGTATATCTTGATGCAAATACCCATCGCTCAAGCATTTCACAAATGTCGAGTGATGCCATGGGATGCCCTTGGGTTCTCCTGTCGTTCCCGACGAGTACAGCAGATTGGCACGAGACATGGAAGATACATACACCGCCTCGGCCTTTGTTTCATCCGTATCGCGCAAAAATTCGCTCCAGCTCATGTCTCCGTCGCGCAATTTCACACACAATGCCGGCTCCTTTTGGTGTTCGCCACTGGCACTTTTGCCAGGCAACACTACACATAACGGAGGGTTTGCACGCAACACACGTGTGTACAGTGGGATATCTTTGGCAGTGTGCACAATCACGTCTTGCGTAAAGATCAGTTTGGTATCAGCCATTCGCAAACGCACTTCAATTGCTTCTGACGCAAAGCTGTCTGCAATACTGACCACCATCATACCAGCCTTGATAATCCCTAAATAAATCGCCACTGATTCCCACGTCATTGGCATATCAATTGCAACGGCACTGCCAACTTGCACAACTGATTTCAGTTTATGCGTCAATGCGTACGCAATTCGATTTACTGTCGCTCGCAACTCTCTCATTGATATTCTATGAATCGGTGGCTGCTTTTCGTTCGCTCGCATCTCGCTTTCGCGCATATACACGATTGCACATCGATCATCACTTCCTTGCAATAACGTGTCGCAAATGTTCATCTTCGCTTTCGGGTAATAAATGCTTGATTCCATACCTTTGCTTATGTCTATCACGTTGTCATTCTCATTTCTTTCTTTAAATTGTATCTTCAACACTTTCGTTATTAACCTCCAAAATTCCTCGCGGTTTTCGTTCGCCCACGAAAATGTGTCCATCACATCTCTATTCATGTCCCAATTTTTTTTTCCCCTGTTTATTCTTATTCTTTCTCTCTCTCCCCCCTCCTCTCTCCTTTCTCCTGTTCTTCATATGCAACAAACATTTTTTAAAAAAGTAGTTGTTTTTTTTTTATGTCACAATTTGCCTTTTTTTCGCGTTCCCTTGCTCCTTTAATCTCCTCTTTCTTACTTATATATTAAGTATTAGCCCTTGTTTTTTTTTTTTTTTGGTTCTAACTTTTTGTGAGTTTGTTGCATCAATCGATGCAGGTTGGTTTGTTCCTTTTCGCTTTCTGTTGGGGTCCATATATATTTGGGACATTTCGATTTTTGATACGTCTTGTCAAATAAATACTGATGCACTGCAAAAGGAGTTTTTGGTGACAACAACTACAAGTGCAATACACAACACCGTTTTGGAAGTTTTTTCCTTCTCGTTCTTTGCTGCCACTTCTCTCTTAGAACTGCTTTTAAAAAGGTTCTCAACTGTTTTTGAAATCGTTCGCCATTTAAGAGGAACTGCCACTTCCGACTCAAGAACTTTTGACACCTTTGCTGCAAGATCTACTGCTGCTGACTCGTCCAGTCCACATTTTTGCAAATCAGGCACCAAGTCATGTGATTGAGTCATGATCACCTATCTAAGTTTTTTCTGATGTTTCGCAAATCCCCTTCTCGCTTGTGTAAAAGGTACACACTGAACTCCAAAGTTGTTTTGTACTAGGATAACTTAACACTGTTTTATATTTAAGCATGTGTAGTTTTCAAATTAAAATTGATCAACATTTTTATTGACAAGAAGAAATTAAACCTTATTTTAATTTTTATTGAAACAAACCCAAGTAAATTTCAACAAAGCAAATTGTCATAGTCAAGTAACTAAATAAAACAATAAATGTGAAACTAAGAAATTTGAAATAAATGCACAATATCATATCTTTCTCTGCTATTAATTTTTTATGATATTTTTGAAAATTTGTTAGCCGTTTAAAAGTCCTTTAAAACAAGTTAATCATGCACTAAAAGTTTATTTATTGCGCTACTATGATGAAATACAATGTTTTAAATACTTTTGCAAGCCATTTCGTGTGGCTTTACTGATTTGATGTCAGACTGAATTCGGTTGTCCCTAGTTTGTGAGTTTAGTTGCTTTTATTACAATCCATTTTTATTTGCTTCCAAGTCTATTGCAGTCATGGACTTAAATGCTGATTACACGAAACGCACAACGTATGAATTAAAGTCGTCTATAAAGAATAAATGATTATTAACGCCTTGTTCGTGTGTTTTTTTTTTAACTAGTTCACCAATCGTCACTGGGACAAGTGTTTGTGCTATCCGAACGCGAAATTTTGTTGTTATGGCAGCAGATACCTTAGGTAACAAATAATTTTTGTAATAAAATGACTTAAAAAAAAAAAAAATAAGAACTTTATTGGTTTGGGGGTTGTAAATAAAAAAAGGCTCTTATGGTTCTCTTGCTCGATTCCATAATATACATCGTATCAAACAAGTTGGTGACTACACTATAATCGGTGCAGGTGGAGAGATGTCAGATTTTCAAACAGTGATAGAGACCCTGACCGATTTAGAGTTAAAACTAGTTGTATTTTACGAAAAAAATCGTGCGTGGGAGGAAAAAGAGAAAAAAATAAAACGATTCGACATTAAAATAGAACTGAAAATTTTTGTGAAAATGATGGAATCGCCTTGCGTGCGCCAGACATTCACAGCTACTTGACTCGTATTTGTTACAATCGCCGCAGTCGAATGGACCCACTTTATAATCAATTTGTGATTGCTGGTGTTGTTCAATCGAAAGAAGAAGAAGAAAAAAAAGTGGAACAGGATTTTTATTTGGGATACACGGACTTGTATGGCACAACGTTTGTTGATAATTATGTCGCCACTGGAATTGGTGGACATATTGCCTTGCCATTGTTGAGAAAGTACTATGACGAAAATATGACTATTCAACAAGCCAAAAAGGTTTTAGAGGACGCCATGAGAGTGTTGTATTACAGAGACTGCAGGAGTATCAACAAAGTTTAACATCAATTATCTTTTTTCCCCCCAAATACAACGTCATGTTTGATATTTTCCTTTGCCATCCCTTTTTTTGTATTTTTTTGTGACTAGATAATCTTTGCTAAAGTGACAAGAGAAGGAGGAGTAGAAATCGAAGCACCTGTTTCGCTCGAAACTAATTGGGATATGAGAGAAATTAATCCAGTGCCTGCTCATTTGAAAGTTGAAAAAGACGAAGAAAAAACAGAATAAATCGACCAATTTCTTATAGAAATTGCATTTTACAAGTGAAATAGGGGAGGGTTCTTGCATTTGTGAGAAAAATCTTTTGAACCTTCAAATTTCTATTACAAAAAATTCTTTACAAAGTTTCAAGCCAACATTTTCTTTTACTTCACATCAAAAAATTAGGCTTGTACACATCAACAATAAATTTCCGAGCAGAAAATGGATGCTTTTAAGAGTTGATATACAATTGTCAAACAAAGAAATTAAAAAATGTTATGATTTAAAATGCATTTCGCACAAGTGGATAAAAAAACTACGAAGAAAAGAACTCAAAAAAAACTGAAAAATATATTACCACCATTCCCACCAATGTTGTGGTGTTCTAACACCACTTGTTGTTACATTTCCACTGTCGCCAGAAAGTTTATTTTGCTGAACAATTGCATTGAGATCGCTCGAAATATTAGTTCTCAAAATTCCAAAGCGTTGTTCCAAGCTCTTCCACAAATCCTCGCTAGTCATGATTTGGATACCACTGCCTACATTCTCATTGCTCCTGTTCTGAGTCTGTGATCGGGAATTTTGAGGCGTATTTTCGTCACTTGATGGCACATCATTCAAGTGTTGCTGCAATTGTCTTAATTGATTGGAATTAGTTTGAGTTAATTCCTTTATACTCATGACTTCACGAAGAATTTGTGATGACAACGTAAGTACATCACCTTGAGTGATCGTTCCCGCTTTGTCTTCGTCACGAGTTTTCTCTTCTTGGTTTTGTGTCTCTTCGTCCGACGTATCAAAATCAGTGTCTTCGTCATCTTTCGCATTGTTTTTTTCCTTTGTGTTATGATGCGCTTTCTTCTTTTTATTGGTTTCATTTTTCCATATCTGTATTTTGTCTTGTATTTTTAGAACTACTGACTCAGATACTTTTTCTACCATTGAAGTAACATTTTCTTCGGTCCAGTTTCCCCATTGAGGCAAACCATGCGTTTCTGTAACGAATCAAAACAAAGTAACATCTATCAAATGGAGTATTTTATTTCATTCTCCTGGTGAAACTCTTGTTCTTTTAAATTAACCTTTGAGTCCAAATTTTGCCCCTTTCCTTTGTAATGCTAGCTTATTTTTTCCGTCAATATTAATTCCGCCAATTTGTCTATCTATTATTTGCGAACGGTTCATGCCGTGAAGGTCCAGCATTAGATTGGTTGTCTTTTGCTTTTGCAATTGGTTGTAGACGTGGTTGAGTCTTTCTCGATTGGACGTGCCCGAAGTGTTGCAAGGCTTGGCCAAGGCCGACAATTTCGGCAGGGGTCGTGCTGTGCCACCACTGTGCACTGATACATTGTCATCGTGCAGTTCCAAATCGCTTGTATTGCCCTCTGAAATGCTGGTCGCTTGTTGGCGTGTTGGAATGTCATCCAGATTTGGGTCGTTCTCGGAGCTGCCCTTGTCCAACGTATGTTTGTTTGTCGCCGATCGAACAGCTGTTTTTTGGCGATGATAGCCATTGCCAAATGCCGATGCCCGTTTGTCGAATGTATACGTGGTATCACTCTGAACACGGGCAGGTGGTGTAGATGGGATGTTTATCTCTGTGGTATTGTAGTGTGCCATTAAGTAATGTGTATTCATGTGAGCAACGTGAACATCTGTTGGCCCTTCCAAAGACATGTAAACACAGACAAAAGAATACCGCTTAAATCCGTAATGGACGAATGAGCCAGTTGCATATTCAATTCGTCAATCTGATTTCGCAGAGTCATCATATCATTCATATAAACATGATTTAAGCTCTGCAAGGAAGAGAGTTCGTCTTCGAGCTTTTTCGTGTTGTCACGCAATGCTTCGATGGTCTGCACATGCGTTTGGTTTTCGATTGAAAATTTCGTGTTTTCGCGACTTAATTTGGTAATGGTAGCACTCTGACTGCGACTTGTTTCCATCAAATTGGCTATCATTGCCTTTGCTTCTTGCAATTCTTGCTCGGTTTGCGCCAGTTGATTTTCCATTTCATTTCGCATTTGCTGCAATGTTTTTGTATGAAACGTACAATCTTATGTCCGAAACACAAAGACACAGACGTCAAGCGCATACCACGTCGGAGGCCATTCTATCCAGACTGTCACTTCGCTCTTTATCCAAACGATTCAATTTGTCGATGCATTTGGTCAACTCTTCGTTATCAAATTGCAATGACTGAATTTCTTGTGTCAGTTGCTCCACTTGCATTTCTATTCGTCTCTTTTCGTCCAATAGCTTCTCATTTTCCTTGCGATACTCTTCACACTGTTTTTGGGCCGGCTTTCCAAACTCGTTAATCCATTGCGTCAATTGCTGGATTTCTTGGTTCTACAGTCACACAACGCTCAATTCTCTCTTCTTTTCCCACTTGCCAATGCACAACATATTATATTTTTCAAGGTGAAAGAAGATTTCGGAACAATAATTTACAAAAAAAAAAAGGCCCAATTGTCTTTACTTCCACCAATATCTTTTTTTTGTTGTTGCTGAGACTAAGAAATTTCCCGAAAATTCAAAGGACGGCAATGTAGACACATAGTAATGAGTCTCAACTTTTCGATGAACAGTGTCATGAGATCTCAAATTAGTATATTCCGGGTCCAAGGATGGCTGCATATTTCCATTGATAATTTGATCTTGACCATTAATGTGCTCAGTCGTATTTAGATTGGGTTGTGGATTTCCTGCTCCGTTGTTATTGGTGTTGACGTTAGTTTGAAGTAAAAATTGTGTGAAAAAATTGGATTCCAACAACTCTGTATACTTGATTGCTCCTGACTTGTCTACGTCAAATGCATCAAATAAAGTTCGTAACTGTTGTCCGTTAGATTCGGGCATCCATTCATTCATTAGATTGCGAAACTCTTCAAAGTCCAACACCTTATCATTGTTGGCGTCCGCTTCTTCAAACATTATTCGCAGCTTGTCTAGTAAATGTTCTGTTTCTGTTGCATTTGTAGTACTTGCCAGAGGTTGTGTAGTTTCATCTACAGCTGGACTTTGCTCGGTCATTTTATATTCGATGAAGAATATTTTCTTCAAAAGCTAGGTTTAACGCTTGCCAAAAAACATCTTCGAGCACTCTTTAGAGCACACATTTCAGTAAAGATTTACTTTGTTTCTTTTGCTCAGTTTTCCAATATATAAGCGTTTTTTTAGCTCTTGAGCCCTCAAAACATCGTTGATATACACTATAATGCTTTTTCTTGCCCACAGTCTACCTTAACTATCAATGAGAGCGACGCCCCCTCATTCTAGAAAAGCATTGTCGATGATAATATGGCATCAAATGGCTCTGCGAAAAAAAAGGTAGGCCTTAAAGGACAAGATAATGAAAAGGCGAAAAAATTGATGCAAGAGAAAGAAAGACCAAAGTCAGTGAGACTTATTCGTTCCAACTCAAAAAAGCAAGACGACAAAACCCCATTGGGAGATGATCAAGAAAAAAAAACACAAGAAGGAGGGAAGAAAAATCTTCCGGCTCTAAAAAAATCGAAAACTCTAAATCCGCCTTCAAAGAAAGACAAAGCGGTAAATAAAGACAAAGCGGTAAACAAAGGCAAAACGGCCTTTGATGGCCTTCAATCCGGTGCAAACAAAGGCCGAGGCAAAAGAAGTGACGCAAAGACCACAGGCAAAGGCGCGATGGACACAGTCGCGGCAAAGAATAAAGAAAGCAAAGAGTTCAGCAATCGATGTTAAAACTATATCAATCCAAAGACCGGCACTTGTTGCGTTTGTTTGTTAAAAAAATGTCACGAAACGACGCTTATTTGAAGCTCTTTGGCAAGCTAGGCTATGCAGTGTGGAAAACAAAAGGCATTGTGACATTGAGAGACATTATGTATGCGAAAATGTTAAATGAAGAGCAAGTCACAGCATTGGCAATGCGCGGATTCCCTGACCCAAAGGTTGGATATGACAACATATTTTTAATTCATATGTTTATAATGTTATATTTGTTAGTACAAATTAAAAAAAGGACCACATTTGGTATTGTCTATATATATTATATGTGTATGTATGTAGTTAGTGATAATATTGCGTTCAATGATATTGCGATGGCTGATCCGTAACATGAACTATATTCGTCATCACGCATTTGTGCCACGGAAGCAGGCACGCGAATTTAAGCCGACGTTGGATGTGAGTTTGGAGGATTGCGTGCGAGTGTTAAGCAAAACATCGACGCCCAGTTTCGAATATATATGTATATATATATATATATATATATATTTTTTTTTTTTTTTTTTTT
>ASPP01012253.1:0-12174 GCA_000512085.1 Reticulomyxa filosa
TTTTTACCCCCCCCCCCCCCATCCCCCTTTTTAAAAAATCCTTTGACAAAGGAGGAGGGGTCGGTTTAGGAGAGGCTCACATAAAAAAAAAAATTTGATAAAATAAATAAAAAGATATTTCAAGAAGACACAAATGATATTGTTCATGAACAAAGCCGATTTGTTTGAAGACAAGATTAAAACTAAGGAGTTGACGGTATGGGACGAAAACTATAAAGGCACACCAAACAGTTATGAAGAAGGACTTGAGTACATTCGAGAAAGATTTAAAGCACAAAATGAAAGCGACGAAGAGAAAACCATTTACTCACACGTTACTACGGCAACGAATCGGGAGAACGTCCAGAAAGTTTTTTACGATGTCCAACACGGAATTGTAATTAGAGCATTGGCTATTAACGGACTTATTTGATCGTTTTACTCACTTTTTAAAGTTTTTCCTTTGATTTTTTTTTCTTTTTCTTATAATTTTTTTTGTATGGCTTTTGTTGTCTTTGGGAAAACTTGGAGAAAAAGCCTTTAAGTTGTATGACCAAAATAAAATATTGCATCGTGTGGCAATTTTTTAGGGCATTAAATTTGTGAGTTGTAATTTGTATAGTGTGTTCTTTGGTCAACCTAATTGAAGAATTTATGCAATACATACATTTGCAATTTTTGGCTTGATATGTCTTTTTTTTCCGACAAGACTATGTTAATTACCGAATTTTGTTTCGCACGTTTTCACATTGTAGACTATTCCAAAAATTTTTAGAAGGTATAACTTCAAAAAACGTACAAAAAAATGTAGGATATCCGAATTGCCTCTGACACTGACATCAAAACAAAATTTTTATTTGCGAAGGAAAAGATTAACATAAAAAAAAACTGCAATTATTTTTGCAGCATGGTAATACGTGATACAGGATAATTGAGGAGCTAAAACTTTCGTGATCTCCGCCGCAAACTTATATTTTCAAAAATTAATAAAGTGTGCTAAATACGTGCAACTGGTTTAAATTAGAAATCAAAATTATTGATTTATTTATATTCACTTGCTTTTTAAAATTACTACTTGAAAAGTTTAGTTTATGTTAATAAGTGAACTCAAGTAGATCTTACCATTATACCTTTAATCTTCCGACAAACAAAGTGCAAAAAATAAAATATTTTTGCCGATAATCATAAGACATTGCACTTCATCACCCGCTTATGGTTATTATTTTTTGCAGAGTTTCGTTCAGGCCACAATTGGTCACGAGCACGTGTGATAAGTTTTCCCAACAAATTAAGATCATTCAGTTTTTTTTGCCAGCAGCCTTTTTATTGTTTAATGCCAATCTAATCTCACATATCTTATCCGACAGTGAGATCGCTACAAGCTTCGAACAGCAGTGTTGATAATATTCTTGCCAAAATTTTTTACTTTTCTTCCAACAGCTTTGCACACTTGAACAACTCCCGCGTCGTCTTCATATGTGCTAGTATCAATATCTTACAATTTTTTATAACACAAACACAAAAGCAACAACTTCGATATACTTGTCGAATAAATATAAAACATGTTGTGTGTAAATATAAAGTATTGTATGGAGATTATTCAACGAATATGCTTGCTAAAGCAACAATTATAATACAATAACATTTTTATCGTTTGTACACTTGCATCACATAAAAACATGAAAAGCTTTTATTTAATGGATATAATAAAAGACAAACTTGGTGACACAAACGCATGACATTTGACAATTGTACAATGAGAAACAGTTGTTGGGTTTGAACATATAAATACATTTTTCCTAGTTTTGACTGCGAGTTATATATTTATACATATTTTATATATTATTTCTTGTTATTTTTTTAAATAAAAAAGTTTAACTTGCTGAATGTTATACAATTTTTGAAGAAGTTTCATTCGTGAGTTCGAACGCATTAATCACGATCATTAACTACATGTGCGACAATTTGTTTTATTTGAGTAAAAAGCACGCGACATCCAAAAGAAAATAGTACAAATGATTTTGTTGAGTTATACTGATTTTAGACAAAAGTTATCATTGACAAATCTTTGATGTCACTGTCGCCAACTGAAGAGGCGATTTTGGAGTCGGCGTCTTCATAGCGCAGTTGGTTGAAAGAGTATTTTTAGAATGGCAGGGTATGGAGACAATGGAAAGCATTGCGACTAATGTATTTCATGAGCACTTTCATATATCTTGGCCAAGCGGTCAATTGTGTTAGCGAGACTGCGATTATTCGAAGAGAGTCGATTAATAGTAATACTGTTTCCAATAGGCATTCGATTTGATTGACTATACATGGGAAAAACTCCAAACAACAAAAATTACATAAACAACTAAATTCCATAATATACAGTAAGGTAAAAAAGAAAGTTGACACCTAAAATGCCACATTATAGAGATGATTGTGTTTCTCAATGAAAAAACAACATTTAATCAAAATTTTTTTTTAAAATATCTACGAATAGTGCAGTTTTTAAATATCATTTTGGTTTTTTATTAAGTCTTTATAATTTTTCAAAATTTTATTCTTTCATTTGATTTGTTAAAAAAGTTGACAATAGTGTTTTTCTCGTAGTCATGAAATTTGACAATCTTTTTTCAGAAATATTGATTGACAATTATTAGATGGAAGTTCCATAACAAGAAGAGCAAAATTTGGTGATAGAAGCATTTTAGTCACACAAACATGGATACAATGTGAAAAAAGATTAAGTAAGTCATTTTTGTCAAGAAAGAAATCTATTGCCTTGGATCTGGAGAAAAAAATGATAATATTTTTCCTCAGATGTGAGAACGTTCAACAAAAGATGATTGATTTTCTTCATGAAAAAACAACATCCAGACATAATTTTTTTTATTTTAAAAAATATCTACGTGTAGAGCAAGTCTATATTATAAATATCTGAACGTCAAGGGAACGGATGAATTCCCAGTAGGTTAAACTTCATCAACAACTTACTTCTTACTTTCTTGTTTTTCTTTACTTTCCTTTTGTTATCTTATTTTATTATTTTAATTTCTTTCGTTTTACAAAATCAATATTCTTTTCTTAGTAAACATTTCTAGCATTTGCATTCTACTGTATAAATGGACATGTCATTTTATGTTATCGTAAGTGTTATTTTTTAACTGTAAAATGTTCAGAAATTTGAAAAAATTTAATTTTTATACTTTCAAACGTTTAATAAAAAACATTTTTTGTTTTCAAGTTCGTAAATACACGTGTTTTTTGTTATATGTGCAATTCTTACACAAATTATTTTACAATTCCAATAATAGAACGGTTATCAGTTATATTTGTGAAATTCTTGCTTTTAAAACTTGTAATCAAATGTAATGTTAAAAAACAGAAATATGAAAGTTTAGTAGTTAATGAAAAATTTAATATCTCCAACCATTTTCCAAAAGGATACACCATAATTGATTGACTTCTTCAGGTCTTACAATGGTTAACTTTATGAAGTGGACCTAAAGATAAAAAAAGAGATGCCAATGTAACAATGACATGCCAATTTTTTTGTAAAAACAACAATCACGTTTATTTTTGCCCATATGCTTTTTGCCAAGCGTTTGATAAACGCGAAGCCTCTTCTGGATGGTTTTTATGCATTTCCGCAGAATCTTCTGCCCAACACATGAACAGTGCAACTACAGCAGATCGAATGACCAACATCACCGCCCAACACAAAAACAATCCGATAAAAAACCCAAGCACTGCAGTTCCCCAACCAAGTTCACTGGGAATGCCGTCCATTGATTTCGACATTAAAAAACCGATTATTGCTGTCACAATAGCACCAATAACAGCACCACAAGATAAAGCAAATCCAGTCTATTTTTGTTATTTTTGGAAGATGGATCTCTTTTAATAGTAACATTTGAAACTGTCGCCAAAAAAAAAAAAAGAGTAAGTTTATAACTAAGTCATCATTGATCCACATGTCCAATCCTTTTGTCTGCAGCAAATTCCAAGTGTTTCTTGCGGATGTGAAGTAGGCTGTTTTATATGTATTCCTCTTTTAAAAGAAAGTAAGTAAGCAAAGAGATGATAAGAAAAAATAAGGAAAAACGAACAAGAGCCATAAATAGCGATTTGAGCGAACACATAAGTGTTAAACCATCGAATCAGATTTTCCACACAGGTCAGCAGACACGTCAAAATACACCCCAGCAATGAATTGCGCTGTTGTTTGGACATGGATCGAACAGCGGCACGCAGCGTTTGTGCAACAGCCACGAGCAGTGATCCTATTCAGCAAACAACGGCCATTTGTGTGTTATAATCAATGTTTACTTCTGGACTCGCAAACAAAACCTACCCATACAAATGGATCCCAATGACTTGGTAATGGCATGACGAAAAGCAGTCCATGTCGGATTTGCGGAGGTTTGTTTTGTGAAAAACCAAACAGCAGCGACGCCGCAAACGGTCACATGAGAAATGTTTTGAAACACTGTTGATACATGTATGTATTGTATGGGCATATATATATAGATATTTTTTGGGCTGTGCGTGTGTATATGTGCATTGGAGACATGCCTTGCAAGGTCCAATAAAAGCACAAAATCAACAAAAAAGTGACTCCGCCATTGGCATGCACTCTAGTGACATAACCATAGACAAGTGCGCTCCACCAGACAATCCACGTGACCTTGCACATACATACACAAAGGACAACAATGCAATCTATTTTTTTTTTTTTTTTTTAATAAAAACGAAAATCAAAGTCAAAACTTGGAAAGCGACGATTGTCAATTGGAGCCAGACCGTGGCCGTATTTTTTTGGATGACGCAACTGCCAATTTCCTTGATTGTGTTATTTACGTATGTGCTTTTAAACACTATGCAATACGCCAGGACACGAAAAGCGTACACACGCACATACATACCAACAACGTCGATGCCAACGGGATGCGATGTCGAACGAAGTAAACATACAATGCAAACGATAAAAAAGATAGCAAGCATACAACTCCCACTCCAATTTGGCCCAATCCAAAGTAGACCACCGTCGCGACCAACCACAATACCACTGCACATACACACACACACACACATATATAAGCTGTGTATAATGTGTACAAAAAAAAGGTTGAGACAAAACAGCTGCCATAGAGCATGATCTTTATGATTTGGGAGGCCCATCTATGTGATATATCATCCCATTCAATATTCCCCAAACCACCTTTGCTTCAAAAAAAAAAAAAAAAAAAAAAATTGTTGTGTTTTGAATCGAAACTTTTTCAAACACGTTGTCCACATGAAACCACACAGAATTGCAACGGCGCTCAATGTAAACAAAACGCCGACAAATTGCTTTGCACCTTTATTTGTTTGCGTTCTCAAATGGCTTGTGTGACCATCTTTATACACACTTATCAATGCATACAACATCACTGCCATCATCTCCACCCAGGCCACCAATGGCAACATGTCATTCCATTGGCGGTTTTTATAGTTCATTCGAAGACCATATTCCGATTCTCCACAACCAAAATTGTCATTTTCCTCTTCTTTTTTTACTATCTTTGCTTTTGATACACCTTGTTCTGAGAACGGAGCCTCTTCTTTCTGTTTTTTGTGTTGTTCCATAGTCTGCATTCGGAATGCCTTTACAACACACAGACAGAACATGAACCTCAAGTGTTAAAGGCTGATGCTCGTAGAATTCTGAAGTATTCACTGACGGCTCTTCCGTTGCATTTTCTTCCAGGCGTTGATGAGCTTTCAAATTTGGATATAATGTTTTCTTTTCTGCCATTTAATGACCTCCACGGTTCAAAGTTGGCCAACAGAATAGGGGTTACTTTTTGTAAAGCACTATTTTTAACATACAAAACCAGCTTTTACATGGCCCTCATGAAGTGGCCAATTCCTTAATGGCTCTTTATAGAAAACGTACTCTCAGCGTGTAATATGTCTTTAATAGCATGAAAATAGCTTAAGGAATAATTTGTAAAATTATAAAGACATTAAATTCGATATAACACTTCAACCAAATCGAGTGACTACTTCATCTTGTACACATCATTTTTTAATTATCCTGGTTAATACAGAGTACTCCTAAAACGACGCACAGTAACTTTTGAAGGGACAACAAAACTAAAAAACAGCATTTTCAACAGATAACAGTTTCCGAGGGGAAAAAAATTCAGTAAGGCAGAAACGAGTAATAGACTCATTTCACCTTAATGGCACAAGGTATGGGTCTTTTTTTTTTTTGAAATTTCGAAAAAGTTTGCAAGGTGAACAACACAAATCAATACACACAGAGAGCGAAAATAATGGTTCAGTGTACCCAAATCTAAATGAACCTTCGAGAGAACAAGAAACGCCGGGCGGTGCAGAGACAGGAGTGCAGGTACACGCACCAAGTGCACCTCCTGAGAACGAGATGATAGACAATGAGAGTTACTTGATGGAACCAGGAGCAGGAGCAGGGGCAGGGCCGGCGGAAGACCACAAAGAAGAAAAAGTGACCGACGACGGAGGGGAATATCCAATGATGGAAGGCATGATGACCGACGAGGGCTTTGCAGCAGAAGGTGAGGTGAACCTGGCACCAGAAGGCAAACTAGCTCTCCCCTCAGCCGTCGTGGCCATCCCGACCCTGTCAGGGATACGTAGTGAAAACTTTAATTCGAATGCCATATGCGAACGAATACACAAGGTCAGCAGCAAATGGTTCCAAAAAAAAGTGAACATTGTACAGTGCTTAATTGACGAACTGTGTGTATTAAATGAGCCACAAAGACTGGAAGTGGTTCAATTATATTCCAAAAAAAATAAAAAGAACAATTTGGCGAAATTGATCCGCGCAAATACGAAAGACTGTTTGCGAGACGTTCTCTTGGCGTTGACAATACCACGATGTGAGTATGACGCCCATTGGCTCAATGTGGCATTGCGAAAGAAATCAGTGAATTTGTTAATTAACATTCTTTGCGCAATGTCTTCGGAAGACGTGAAAAAGGCACGTCTCGCGTACGATGCACTTTATCCCAAAACCTCTTTACTCAAATCTGTGTTGGACCGAACGAGTGGATGGTTTCATAAACGCACGGTCCAGGTATTCTTTAGCAACCTGTTGGAAAAAGGGAGACCGAGTGATTCTGACCCCATTGACAAAAGTCTTATTAGCAAAGACGCTGAAACTTTGGTAAAGATATCGAAAAACACCAAGTTGGACAAGGCCTCGTTTGTTGAAATATTCAGCTTGCGAAGCTTTGAACACTTGGCTGCTGTGGCTGTTGAGTTTCAACGCATTTGCGAAGGCAAGGATTTAATCAGTGTTATCAAAGAGTCTTTCAAAGAGCAAAGTGAAACGGGATATGCTTGCAATGTCACTTTGTTTTATGCCACTCGTCGAAATGAATTGTTTGCAGATTTTCTGACTAAAACCATCGCCAAGCCTGGAAAACATTACGATATGCTCACTCGCATTGTCGTCAGCCGTTCCGAAGTCGATTTGTACAATATTTTACAATGCTATGGTCACGACAAATTTCGTGAATGGACCAACAAAGAATTTGCATCCAGCAACCGCTTTTATGGAAAAGTTGTTCATCATTTGTGCGGATTTCAAAACCAACCCACCGAAAAGAAAAAGTAACTTTCTTGCTTTGATAAATACTTTTTTGTCATTGCGCTGTTTATGCTTCTGTTACTTACTTCAACATTGTTCTTCTTGTCGTCTATACTAACACTTAAATATTAAACTTCTTATTTTGGCAAAACCTCTTTGTGTTTGTCCATTAATTAGTGTTCATTTTCACGATCCTTCTTTTTTTACTATCCCAATTTGTAGACAGCAGTATCCATGAGTTTCATCATCCGCATAACAATTTCTTTTAAAAAAGTTAGTTTGAAGTTTAGAAAATGCAATTACGGTGTGAACAAAACAAAATGTACCCCAACAATCGCTAACTTACTTGTGAGACTAACACAAAATTACAAGAGCGTACATTGAGAATTGGCAAAAGGGAACTCAGAATGTTTAAGACAGCTGAACAATGTATCGCCTCATGATAGCGGCTTACTTGAAAGGACAAGTAAAACGAAAAATTTTCACTACTGGTGAAAGCATTGCATCAATTAGACAAATGATCTAAATAAGAACGCCAACATTAACACGCAATCTTTCTACCCTTTTTAAAATGATAAGAATTTCCCAAGTTAAAGAAACAGAGTTGCGAAGTCACACAAAACAAGTGTATTTTCGAAATTCCCCTTAACAGTGGATTTTGGCGTGGGGTTGGAAATTAAATGACTGTAAATAATTTACTGCAAAAAAATGTACAACGATTTATCATATTTAAAAACTATATTTGTGCGCATGTGAAAATTTGTTATTCGCAAAAATCTTTGAAAATGGAATTAAACAACTCTTGAACTCCTTCATTATTTTTGGCTGATGTTTCAAAATATCTATTTTTTTATGTGTTCAACAAGATTAATTAATTATTTTAAAAAGAAATTGGTTTAATTACATAACTTAATATTATTTTGTTTGCTCCATTTCTTTATATTTTCAAGAGAATGTTCACCAATTTGATCTTTCTAGATAAATTATTAATAGTTTTATTAATGTATATTATTATCGAAGACAAGCAACAAATATATAACCACGCCCCGAACCTTAGTGATGACAGTATAAATGTTTGTGTCGTCTCTAACCCCATAATCTCGACTTTCTTTTAGCCACTTTGATAAATGCTCTAATGAGACCTTATCTGCTGCACTTGCCATTAAGATCAACTATCATCGATGTTTTTTAATTTGTGCTGACAAAAAAAAAAGAAAGAAAAAAGAACTGCTTGAGTATTTGCATAAAATGCTTCACGAATATCTTTGAATTTGGCGTCTCCAGAAAAGTCCCAAAAATCTACTTTAATGTTATGCTGATCATTCAATTTAAATAATTTTGTTCCATAATCTACGCCAATCGTGGGTTTATATTGTTGATAAAACTATTTGTTTTCGACAATTATTTAATCAATTATAATCTTTTTTAAATACACTGCATTACCTTTTCTTCGCAATATCTTTTAACAAGACAACTTTTTCCTACACATGTATCACCAATTGTCAACAATTTAATTCGTGGGACACTGTTGCTTTGCATGACAGGTTTTTATTATTAATTCTACTTGTGCATGGAAATCTTTAATGAAAATAATGCTCATAATTGCTTAGTCGTCAATTTTACCCAAAATAAATGTAGCACAACAAAGAAATAAGATACTTATTTTGTTCATTTTATTGAATGACATTATTTATTCTTAAAGATTTTATTTTTGAAAAAAGAGTGAAAAATATGGTGTTCAAAGGTTGAGTTTTTAAACTTAAGTTTGCCCAAATACGTTTGGAGGGTGAATAGTTGGCGTCGGTATATACAGTCTATCGAACTCACCCTAAGATATGCAAGTATGCATTTTGTGGAGTTTTCATTAGATAATACCACACTCAAAAACAAACAGCTGAGTTCTTCTGTGTGACACATGCAGACGAACTTTTTGCAAAAGCTTAAAGGAAAGATCAACAAAAGTCAAACAACAAAATGTTTTGTTGTCCTTATCTTTGATTCTATTTTTTTTCGTGTTGTGTGGTTAAATCGCAGTTGAGAAAATTTATCAACAACACACAGCGGAACCGGGAGTAAATTCAACTGGCAGTACAACCACAAGCAATGAAGAAAGCAAAAAAAAAAATAAAGAGAAACGTCCCAAACAAGGGACACTAGCAAGCCCTCACGCATCTCCTCAAAGTTTTGTGTACGTATAATTAGTTGAAAAAAGCAACATACTAATAGTGCGCGCAAACATTCAGAATCGATGCAAACAAATGATTTATTGACACAACTTCCACCAATACGCGATGCTGCGACACAAGAAAAAAAGAAAGAGCTATTTATAAAAAAACTCTATCTTTGCTCCATCATTTGTGACTTTCATAATGATGTCAGTTTTGTTTTGTAAATTTGGGAGAAACTCTTTTTCGCTAGGATTTACGTACAAACAAAATACTTTAAAAAAGGGGATTTGTAAGAAGCGAAGGGACAAACAAACATTTTTGAGGAAGTGAGACCACTTGAAAGAAGAGAGTGCTTGGACAAAACATAGGACAAGGTTGAGACACTTGCACGTGAGCGCAAAAGAGAAATATTGGTAGAATTGATCGACCACTTGTCAACTTCACGAACATGGGCATCAGAGGACTCTCTGAAAGCAATCATCCATATGATCAATAGCAACTTATTTCGTCCATTGCCTCCTTCTTTGTATGGAGAGGAGGGATTCGATCCTGAAGAAGACGAGCCAACACATGACCCCGCTTGGTGAGAAAATAAGATTTTTTTTGTTTGGAAATAAAATGACCAGAAAATTCCACATATAGCGGAGTTTTTTGTTTGATTTTTAAAGTTTGTGTTGCAAATTTACACAAAACAACGCTGAAGTGCACAATCCAAGTCGATGTCATTGTACTTTTGAGTGAAATGTGTATTTTGAAAATATAGGGTCCATTTGCAATTTGTCTACGAGTTTCTATTGCGCTTTATTGTCAGCAATAACACTGATTTAAAGTTATTAAAAAAATTTATTGATCGGCGATTTTTATTGTCGATCATTGATTTATTTCAATCGGAAGATCCAAGAGAACGTGATTATCTAAAAACAATTCTGCATCGCATTTATGGAAAATTCATGCATTTTCGGTCTTTCTTGAGAAAAGCCATCAGTCATGCTTTCTTTGTGGTTATTTACAATCAAGATAAACATAATGGCTTGGCCGAATTGTTGGAAATTTTAGGTTGGTTTTTATAACTAATTACTTCTGACTTTATTTATCGTTTTTTTAAATGCCATAATTTGTTTGGTTTTATTTTGAATATAATAAATACAAACGAATGAAGGAAGTATAATAAACGGATTTGCGACACCATTGAAAGAAGAGCATGTGAGCTTTTTGCGAAGTGTATTGATGCCATTACACAAAGCGAAAGAATTGGGTCAATTTCATGCTCAATTAGCATATTGCGTTGTGCAATTCATTGAAAAGGATCCCACGCTTACGTCAATGGTTGTCAGTGGTCTCTTGAAGTTTTGGCCGATTACATCGTGCAGCAAAGAAATACTCTTTTTGAGTGAATTAGAAGAAGTGTTAGAGTTGACCGAACAAACTCAATTTCTCAAACTAGTTGTTAAGGCCACATTTATTTTTCTTTTTTCATCCTTTTTTAAAAAAATCATTTCAATATGTATTCACATAAGATCCTTCATCCCATTTTCTCTCTGATCATTCTCATAGAACCCGCTTTTTTATCGCATTGCTGCTTGCATTGGCAGCACGCATTTTCAAGTCGCTGAGAGGGCTTTATTTTTGTGGAATAACGACACCGTTGCTACGTTCATGAGTGACCATAGACAAATAATCTTTCCTTTACTCTATCCTGCATTGCACAACAACTTGGAAACTCACTGGAACACAACCGTCCATCAACTGACCCAGCATATTATGCAACAATTCAAAGATATGGATGGGGCGTTATTTGAAAAAGTCGAAAAGCAATTCCAAACAGACAAAGTTAACTCCAAACGAATTTTCTTGAAATAGATTAAACTTAGACAAAACAATTACAGGAAGCGAAAGAAGAAAGAAGAAAACAGAAATGGAAAGCACTGGAGACACGCGTTCAAACAAAAGAAATAGGCAATACATCCGCTCAGCTTAAAGTGTCAGAATAAATAAAACAATATACTTTTTTTGCCTCGCCTCTTTCTACTAAAAAAGGAAACATAAGATCTACCTATTTCTTTCTGTGTAAAATTTTTGGTAACAAGATTTTAACAAGTCTGTTTTTTAATAAGCATTTATCGTATGAACGTGCGTAGTCCTTTGTCCGTAATTGCTACTTTATTTTTTTATGTACGTTACGAAGTCGAATATATTGATATGCTATACGCAATTCCATGGTGGTTCCGCAAATATAATTTATTTCAAAACATTGATTTTACTACGTCGCCAAAGAAGTGCTTTTGGCGCAAATGTTATGACAGCACTTTCTCCTCCGGCTTATCGTTTCGTTTTTTTTTCTCCAAAGGGACGGAAAAAAAGAAACGATCAAGTTGTAGGGGAAGTCCCTATTATAAATTCCCAACTACTAACGGAACG
>ASPP01012272.1:0-14219 GCA_000512085.1 Reticulomyxa filosa
AAAAAAAAAAAAAAGGATAAATAAAAAAAGATGGACAAAACTTCGGTGCATATTTCAATGACCATGGTTTCATCTAGCATTGCATTTGTATTGACATAGGCGGGATGTCGCATCGACTTTAATACAAAGGCGGTATGAGACGACGGCGAGGGACTCAACACCGTCGACAGTGGGTCTTGCTTCCTCTCATCTCGTTTATCACGAGACCGCAATAGCATTTGCTGTTGCTCTTGGTAGTCTTGTCGCCGTTTCAGATATGCATCATTTGTTTCTTTTTTTTTTTTTTTAAAAAAAAATCTTGGAACTTATTAATTTATGAGATTTTTTTTTTTTTTTCTCAAAAAAAAAAGTGCAATACCATTGAAAGAGTCAAAAGCGTCCCCGGAATGCGAATAAGCCCCTTTTTGGGAGGCCGTTTTCAAAGTGGCGGAGGGACGTGTCATTGTTACATTGGACAGCTGGTTTTGCTCTTCCATGGTTTTGGCAATGGTGTTCAACGAGTCTTTGAAGTAGGGATTGCCAACGAGAGAGTTTAGCCCTACCCCGGGTATCGTAGTGGACAAGCTTACTCCTGTTATCGACGATGATATTCCTACGACAATAACAACAATGCATATGAATGCCAAGAAAAAAAGATTGTTATTATTTATTTGAATGAGAGAAATACCAGCGTCATGAGAGTCTGTAGTGTAAATAGGCTGTGAAGGAGCAATGGCAGAGGAATAAAGAGCGCTGTTGACGTTGGTGCCAGCATTCATGTTTACGTTCATATTCAAACCGGGGAAGGTGGACATGGCCAGCGATGACGGGATGCCATTAACATTAGTGGCAGCAGTGGCGGCGCTGGTAGCGGTGGTGAAGCCTCCGAACGAGGGTATCGTGGACAGGCCCGTCCCATCGACCCCACTTACCGTCAGCGGATTGAACACGCTCATCAGCGACGTCAGCGACGAGTCTTGCGCATTGCCAAGATTGCCATGTGCATGTGCGTTGGGATTCATCATGACATTTGGATTTGTGTGTAAAGCTGTGTTATTCATATTGGCATTGGCATTGGCATTGACATTGACATTGGGATTGGGATTTAGATTTGCATTGATATTAGGATTGATATTGTTAGCATTGGCATTGAAATTGACATTGTTGGCATTGACATTAGGATTTGTATTAATATTAACACTTGCATGTGGATTTAAGTAATCATATGCAGCCAATCCTGAATAGTCCTGTCCAAAATATCTTACACACACACACACATATATACATATATATATATATATAAAAGAGAAATAGAGATTAGTATATGGCATTGAAATAAAAATATATATATGTATATACCCTCCGTATGGAAACATATAGGCCATCTCATCAGGTGTGGCAGCAGCGGCCATGTATGCCATGTCCATAGACTGTGCAGCAAAGGCGTTGGTAGGATCCATGGTATTGGCCATGACTTGTGTAAAGTAGTTATTGTAGTAGTAGGCGTAATTAGGATCGAAGTTGGTTGAATCAAATGACAAGTGGTCATGTCCATCTATTCCGACAACTCCTCCTCGACCTCTCATACCACGGCCACGACCTCTTCCTCCTGCTCGTCCGCGTCCACTGCCGCGACCTCGTCCGAATCCTTCGCCGCCGCCGCCTCTCCCACTTGTGATTGTGCTCGTGACATGGGAGGTCGAGGTATCCATTCTTCCATTGCTGGGTACACTCATGCCACGACCGTAGCCACGTCCATATCCACGTCCATATCCGGCTCCTCCTCGTCCTCTTCCTCGTCCGAATGGATACTTGTCTGTTGGCTCTTTCGACAACTGGATTGCTTTCTTCTCTTCCATTGATGGCGTGCTCTTCTTTGTGTCACCCTTGTTTTCTTTTATCCATTCATCATGCATTGTCTCCGCTTCTTCGTCGTCTTCGTCGATCCACTCTGCTGCGCTTTTCACTGTGTCTTGTTTTTTTTTTTTTACACACTCTTCCTCTCTTTTTCTTTCTTCTCCCCACCCTCTTTTCTTTTTTCTTTCTTTCTTAACGAATGACACCATGTCCGTCATCAAAGTGTAAGTTCGGCAACTGTCTATTAGAAAAAAATAATATTTTTTTGTTTCAAGATTGTATCTCCTGCAAAAACATTGTTTTCTCATCACCAACAGAAATCAATACGAACGTCAGTTTTTTCTTTCCCTTCTTTTCTTTCTTTCCCTTCTTCTGACATCTTTGCAAGATTACGCAAGATCTCTTTCTTTTTATATTATTATCGACACAAAATTTACGTACTATATAATCAATGAAGCAAGATGGATTTTTTTTCCCTCTTTCCTTTTCAATACTTCTATTGGAAACTGAACGTTGGGAAATTTTTTTTTCCTTACCCTTACTTTTACTTCGTCTAAATAAAAGCAGCGGTCATTTCAACGTTTGATTTGCTTTTGTTTTTGTAAAAAAATGTTGTAGTATAAATCTGCATTGAATAAAACAACACAATGTGGCTCAACTGAACAGTGGATTGCTCAAAATGGAAAAGAACAAAAAGAAATAGGAAAGAGAATAAGTTATCAATTTCATTTTGTTTAAACACCCTTTTTGAAGACCAGGGCGAACAGATTCGAAAAGAATTTTCTAAGATGAAAAAGAGGAGAGAAGAAAAAAAAAGACTACATTGCCTTGTAAAAAAAATTGTATTGAAAAAACAAACCCCAAACAAAAATAATAAAACCGACAAAGTCTGGAAAAGCAAAACCAGTCCAAACTATTTTTTGGTGGCATTGGCAAGCCAGTCATGTGGATTGGTATAAACCTTGTGTGCAGCAATTTCGAAATCATGGACAGGATCTCTGCAGTACTCCCAACGGGCAGTAAGAGGCAACGACATCAAAATGGACTCAATCCTTGATCCCGACTTCATCAAGCCAAATTTGGTGCCCCTGTCATACATCAAATTGAATTCGACATAGCGTCCACGGCGTAGCTGTTGCCAGTCCTTTTCCTCGGGCGTATACGTTTGGAACGCGTGTCTCCGTACCAATGGGATGTACGCTTTCGCGTACGCACTAGCGCAGTCTTTCACAAAGCCCATCAAGCGCTCTTTGCTATTTTTCGTATCATTCGTTCCGCACGTTAAGTCATCAAAGAATATGCCACCTATTTTTATTATTGGAATAATAATGCTAATCACAAATTTTGTGCAAAAAAAAAAAGAAGGATTTTTTTAAAAATACCGATTCCGCGTCTTTCATTTCGGTGTTGAATGAGAAAGTAATCATCACACCATTTTTTATAAAGCGGATACAACGAAGTGTCTGTGGGGTCGCAGGCCTGCTTCAAAGTGTTGTGGAAGTGCGCACAGTCTTCGTCGTAGATAATGGATGGGGTCAAATCAGCCCCGCCTCCGTACCACCACACTTTACACACAAATTCCCCGGTCTTTTTGTCAACATCACCCAATTCAAAGTAGCGATAATTGAAGTGGCCCGTTGGCGCGTGAGGGTTCCAAGGATGGATCACACTGCTCACACTAGCCGCAAAAAACTCAACATTACCTTTTTCGTCACCCAATTTTTTTTGCCCCTTTTTTTTCGCAACACCATTGGAAAAACAAAAAAAAGTATGTATACGTTATCTGTAAAAAAAAACAAACAAACAAAAAATTACCAAAAGTTGTTTCAATTCGACATGGTCAGCAGTCATCTGTTGGACAGCAGCTGGTGACAATGAGCCGCTGGAGACACTAACACTGACACCAGCTTTTTCAAACACTTTTCCATTAGACAGCACTTTGGTCAATCCCCCTGAATGAGGACTTGCTGCTCCTGTCTTGTCTCGTTCCCAAAAGTCAGCAACAAATTGTTTAGGTCGCTCTCCTATTGATAACAATAACAACAATAATAAGGACAGTAATTATAATATTTTTGTTTTTTTTTAAAAAGTGTAATGTAATGAAATAACCTGAATGACGACACGCCTCCAGCTCCAACTGTTCTGCTTCATAACAAACGTGCTCCTGGGTGGCTCGGACTAGTCTTTCCATCCTCGCTTTCATATTGTCTTTGGACAGGCCTTCGTTGAGCTTTTCATCTTTCGTAAAAATCAACTCGATTTGATCGTGAAAGTTGTCCCAACTCGACTTCAATTTTGGGTCCAATGGCAACGGCTTCTCGTAATAGGGTATTTGCTTGTTCCCACTTTCGCCAAGCTCTTTGGCATCCATCTGCGATGAAGGAGTTTTCTCCTTTTTCCAGGGGAGCTTCTCCTTCATTCGAGAAACAAAAGGTTTTGCGACAGGGGGTGCTGTTTCTCGGTTCGACCCAGTTGCCGTTGAGCTGTCATTCGTCGTCACTAACGAAGCTGCTGTCAGAAATCCTACTGGATATAACGAAAGAGGTCTTAATAATGATATGCGAAAACGACTTGTCCACATTATCAATACATAGATGAATTCAAATCATTACAAAGGGTCCAAACGCTCATTTTTTTGTTATATTTCTACAATGATTTATTGTCTGTACGAGAAAGTTTAGTTAATATTCAAACAGTCAATTAATTTTAATTTTTATTTTGAATAAAACGAGATACTTAAAATCACAACATAACAAAACTAAGCAAAGAAAAACAATTTGATCAAGAAAGTCATTGGCCAGTTAGTTTTTCTTCGTAAGAAAAATGACAGAAACAATAACTCCTAACAAGCACAGAACAATCAAAAGCATCCAACACAATCGGTTGCGATAAGCCCGCTGCCGTGTTTTTGCAGTGATTATATTATCAAGAGCAGGCTTCATATTGTCATTGACATCGTCAACGTTATTTTTCAACATTACAACGTGCTCCTGTTTTTTCAAAAAAGAGATATAAGCGAATCAAATGTAATCAAAGCATTAAATAAATAAAAGTAAAAATAGATAAGTTAACTTCTTGTCTTTGGACAGTATCATGCAAATCAGTGACCATATTCTTCAAATCCAAGAGCTCTTGCACCACTTCATAGACTCTCTCTTCACGCTGTTCTAACTCATCTAAACGATAGGATTCGATCAGCCGAAATTCATCTACTTGTTGTTGTTGCTGTTGTCCTTTTTGCAAAGCTACAGGTGTGGGCTTCTCGACTTTCCTTGCATCGACAGGCTCCAAAATTGGGTTTTGAGATGCCACAGAGTAGCGCTCTTGTTTTGTAATAATTTGTTCCACAACACTTTTAAGAGAACGCACTTGCTTCGCGTAGTCTCGTCGCCATTTCTGCGATGCTGCAGCATCGCTGCTTTTACTTTCAAAATCGTTTATGTTTTGGTTTATTTGTGCGCTCAATCTTATTGCAGTCTGGATCTCTTTTTTTATCTCTTTACGACGTTCGAGAGTGTCCGCTGCTTTACCTATCGTTTCACTATACTCGGAAATATTGCGCTGATATTTCCAAAGTTGGCATAAATTTTTTTCCAGCAGTGATGCCGGATTTGTATCTTGCAACAATGGTTGAATATTTGATTCCATCTATTCTTTATGTACAAAATAGCAGAACTTGTTTTTTTTGGCCAAACGTTCACTGTTGTCTAACAGTAAACAATTTGCACGCGTTGGACGCTTGCAATTAATCTTTTTTCTTTGATAGCTTGGAAGTAAAATTTAAATTATTTTCAGTAATGCATTTCAAAAAATAGAAAAAAATTAACATTCGTCTGTTTTTAAAAAACTCAACTAATTGATGTTTTTACATAATAAATCAAGATTTGAGCGTTTTTATAGTATCTCTTGCTTAACAAAGTGAAAAGAGGAGAAAAGATCTGTATTGAAATTTAATTGTGCATCTTAGACGAAGGGGTTCCTTCCAAAAAGTTTTTGTAATAATTAAATCAAGATCATACATATTGCTCCTAGAAATAATGACTGATTTTGTCGAATCTTTAGATGTAAAGAAACATTGGAATCGAAATTGGAGAAACTTGAACGTGGAAGCAGCAAAAATGGTAGAACAACTATTAAATAAAAACGAGCATGGGCTGATTGTTGTTGCGAGCAATACTTCAAACCAGAAAAAGATGGAAGATGATTTTTCCTTATCTACACAGTTGAACGCTTACCAAGCCGAAAAAGTTGAATTTGGGAAATATTCAATGTATGTGATAAAAAGTAGATTGATTATTTTGGACAGAGTATGTATCGATGGCAATGTGTATGCGGTCAATTGTGAAATTCAATGTAAAAAGAAGTGCAATATCACAACGCAGTTGTATTGTACAGCAGATGCCATTATCGATGAAAAATTGAAAGAGTCGATTTTACCCATTCAATGGAACACCAAAATGCATCATGATATTCCGATACAACTCAAAGACTTGGAAGACAAAGGAAAGAGTTGTTTAGGACAAACTTGTTTTTATGACGGTATTAAGCATTTGGAAAATCATTTGAAGCTGTCAATGAACACATTTGGACCTACTCATCGCCTTGTCTCTATTTCATATAACCTGCTTGGAACTGCTTATTCGGGCAATAGACAATACAACAAAGCAATTAAATTTTATGAACAATCCTTGAAAATTGTGTTAGACAATTTCGGAACCAACTGTGATTTTGCCGCTCAATTGTATCAAAATTTAGGAAATGCGTATGAAAGTAAATCAGCATTTGACAAGGCGATAGAATGTCATGAAAAGTCGATGAAGATCAAATTGGAGACATTTGGGAGTAACCATGCCAGTGTCGCTGTTTCATATTATAATTTGGGAGGCATCTATTTTAGACAGCGATATTTTGATAAGGCCATTGAATACGATAAAAAAGCGTTGACAATAAGGAAGCAAATATTTGGAAATACAAGCAAATGTGTCGGTAATGTATGTTGGAATTTGGGGGCAAATTTTCAATTGAAAGGGTATAAAAGAACAGCGTGTGAGTATTTTGAGCAAGCTTGGATGGTGTATAGTGTTACTTTGGGAGACTGGAATGAAAGCACATTGCGAGCCAAGAAACAGATTAAAGCATTGAAGGAAGAGTTAGGTACGTTAGATTAATTAACTCTTTTTTTTAAAAAAAACTTTTTCTTGAAGAATGATAACAAGGAAAGCACATATTGATAGTGTATCTAACAAAAGAAGAGCTCGAAAGGGATACAAAGCAATTACCAACAATTAAAAGAGTGGATATGGTGGCATCATCGGAAGATAGAAATAGAATCAAGCATTTAAATTTTAAGAAACATTGGAACGTCCGTTGGAAAATAGCAAATGAAAGCGCAACCAAAATGGTTGAGAAGATGATAAAGGGTGGCGGACAGGGATTAATTATTGTGGCAAGTAATATTTCTCAAATGAATGACAAGATAAATGAGCATTTGCACAAAATTAATGATGAACCTTGTCTGTTCCTTTCATTGATGAATAGTAACAAAGCTGTGAAAAAAAGGACATTTGGATCATACTGCATATATGCAATCGAGTCCAAATTGGTGATATTCGATGATGGTGTAGATATTGATGGAAATGTGTATGCGATTAATTGCAGTGTGCAATGCCAAAAAAATGTAAAGATTTCAATGCAGTTCTTTGTTTCAGAAAACACTGTTGTCGATCCCAAGTTGCAACTTTCTATCACACCGACTCAATGGAACACCAAAATCTATCATGATATTCCACTTCAGTTGGAAGGTCTCATTCACAAATCCAAAAATTGTTCAAAAAAAAGCCTATTTGCTGATGCAATCTCCTGTGCACAAAAGAGTGTGAAAATTGCTATCAGAACGTTTGGAGATGAACACCCTTATGTAGCAGATACAAATCACTATTTGGGGGTTGCCTATTATAAAAAAAAGCGATATAGAAAAGCAATTACTTGTTATGAAAAAGCGTTTCATATCAGATCGATTTTTTTTGGAACCAATCATGACGAAATAGCTACGACTTACAATTGCTTAGGAATTACCTATGATAGGATGGGGAAGTATGACAAAGCCATTGAATATCATGAAAAAGCATTGCAAATCAGATTAGCCAATTTTACCAAATGCTGCAGTGCCGTTGCCACTTCGTATAACAATTTGGGAGCTGCCTATTCTAAAACTGAACAGTATGATAAAGCAATTGAATGTCATGAAAGCGCTCTAAAGATAAAACTGAATTTGCATGGGACAAATCACAACGACGTTGCAAGCTTGTATCACAATTTAGGGATTGCCTATGATAAAAAAAAACAATACAATAAAGCGATTGAACACAAGGAAAAAGTACTGGAAATTCGAACACAAATATTTGGGAAGAAACACAGGGCAATTGCTAGTGCCAACATGGGTTTAGGAAGAGTTTTTGAAGCGACTGGAGAAAGAGAAACTGCTTGTAAGTATTATGAAGAAGCGTGGAAGGTGTATAGTATGGCATTGGGTGAGTTTGACCGAGAAACATTACAAGCAAAAGCAAAAGTCCAAGAGAAAGCAAAATAGTTTCAATTTTTTGACAAATTATTCAATTTAACTCAACAATTTTGTTCTAAACATCTTTTTACATTTTTTTTCACTTTATAAAATAAAAATTTGATAACGTTTTATTTTTTGCGCAACGTTTTGCAGTTCCTAATTTCTAAAATAACTGAGCACTTTTTGATATTGACTTGTAATTAATATCTTGGGAGAGTAATGTTTCTCCTTGCCTTGTTAATTAAAATGCATACCAATTAAATAGTTTTTCTTTTGTACAGGTAGCTTATCAGGATTTTATAAAATCACCGTTTTTTTGCAACTGCCTTGAGTGTAAAACTTAGTAACATCTGTGGCTGTTTAAACTCACTCGAACGACAATGCTTTTCTTGAGCAATATAAATGGAAATTTTATCATGTATGGATGAAAATTACTAATGAAACACAAAAATCAACAAAGGTTTATCAAGATTAGTGTACTTGAAAGTTAACACAAACAATATCAAAAGATATTGTTGAATCTAATTTGCTAGCTCAGTAAACGAATGATACCCTTGACGGTACCATAACATAAAATATAGCCACAACCACCGTTCGCACTTTTCTTGAATTTCTCAAATGATAAAAACTCAAGACAACATATCCCATAATCGTCATCAAATCCTTTGATCTGATGTAATTGCTTCATTGACCGGATATCCCAGAATCTGATAGTGTTATCAAATGATCCAGAACATATTATTTGTGCAGCATTACCATTATTTTCACATGGCAACCATTTAACAGCAGACACCGTTTCTGTGTGTCCCTTGAAAAGACAAATTCGCACTCCTGTTCGAATATCCCACAGTCGAATGGTTTTGTCAGAGGATCCAGAGCACAGCACATTGCCACCAACAATGCTTATTTCATTTCGGGAATATTGAATACTTCTCACGAGCTCTGTATGTTCTCTGAAAACAAGCAATTCTTTGAGAGTTTCAATATCCCACAAGCGAATAGTATTATCACCAGAACCAGAACAAATTGTATATCCATTACCACCAATCACACCAACACTATTGCACTTGTTGTCATTGGTCTGCAGTGGTGAAAATTCGACACACCGAATCCAATTTTCATGTCCATTGAAAACGTGCAAGGACTTGGACGTCTTAACATCCCACAAACGAACAGTTTTATCAACTGATCCAGAACATAAATATCTTCCACCAGTGAATGGTGAAAATTGAATATCGTTAACAGAAATATTATGCCCTTCAAGAGTTTGACTTTCTTCAGTTGTTTTGAGATCTCGAAAAATGATGCTGTTTCTCGACTTTGAGTTAGTCCAAAAAGTGGGGCGTGTACGATGATAGGAAGATAATTTTGCATTGTTCACAAAATGCGGGCTTGACCCAAAGATTTTCAAATCTTGAGTCCATGCCGTCAAACCTCTGAATTTGCTTATTGGTATCCAAGTCCCATATACGAATTGAGTCATCCGACGCAGAGCAAAGAAATCGACCAACATCAAAGGAAGAATATTGAAGACTTTCCACAGAGCTGGAGTGTTCAGTGAAAATTCTAAACAGTTTAGAAGGAAAAGATAAAATAGCTTCATTGTTTTTTTGTTCGTCTTGACTGGAAAGCTTTTGAATATCTTGAGTGAGTTTGCCATTCTTTTTTTGCAAGAGCTTATCAATTGATCATAATGCAACAATTTGTCTTCTTTTTTGGAAAAATCCTTTTTCATATCTTCAACACCATCACGAAGTTTAAGTAATTCTTGATGGTATTCTTTTTGGATGTTTTGGATTTCATTGTATTTTTCCAATAATTCTTTTTGTTTCAATTCCACCGCTTTGTTCATTTTTTTCATTTCATCTTTTTTTGAAACAATTTCATTTTTTATTTTTTCAATTCCGACAAGAGTTTCTTGCTATCTCAATCAATTTCATTGTTCACTGATACTGTATTGCATATGATATATCTAGCTTTTCAAAAACAAACAAACAAACAAAAAATACCTTAGAAGAATTGAGTTGAAGAATATCTTGTTGGAGCTGTGATATTTCTTTTTTCAATGCAGCATTTTCACTTATTAATATTGAATTTTCTTCATTTACTTTTTCATGTAATCCTAATTGTACTTTCAATTGTCTTATTTCTTCCTATTTCGTTTTTATTATTTATGTGAATGTATTTTTTTAAAATACCAATGTTGTCAAAAAGAAACAAGCAATTCGACTTGATAAAGTTGGATAGTTTGTTGCAATGAATCGACAAATTTCACAGCCAAATCAAAGTGAGGTTTTAATTGTGAAGTCAAGTGGTCTTGTAGTTTATGTTTGAGATAAGTGTGATCGCATCCAAATGGTTTATACCAACAATCCAACAATTTCAAAGGACACGCATTTTCCAAGTGATCGTGTAGCTCTTTAATCTTTCCTTTGAAATCGCATACCACCTTTTCATGTCCTTGTTCTTGGGAATATGTCAGTGATCTCTGTTGAAATTGTAACGGACATATCACTTTCAATGCATCAATTTGTCGTTGTATCACTCCACTTCGAGAGTACAAACAACTGTCATGATGTTGAACAGGGCAGGAATTCGGGTTAGAATTTAAAAAATGTTTCAAACAATTCTCTCCAACAAGAAGTACTTCATCCAGACTTTGGTGTTGCGGACAGTCAATTTCAATAGGAATGTTAGCGACTTGTTTACAGATCCAACAAATAAAATTGTCAATTTGATCTTGCTGGTTCAGTTCCAGTATCCAGTTTTTGTTGAAGCATGTTTGCCGAAAAGAAAATGGAATCGCTCCAGTTCTTCTCTCTATGGTGTTTTTTCCTCTCCTGCTTTACTCATTTTTTCCCTCTGAAAGTTTTTTTATTGATTGAGAATACGTTCACTAAATTTTTTTGTTGAATTTTTGCAGAAGGAGGGACTGACAACAACGCAACTGTTACATTCTCACTGATATTATCGGATGGCCAAAAGTTGTTTGCTTGAACCACGTAATACAATTTGCTTATGGGATGTCGAATCTCCAGCAGGGAGAATGATATTGAGTGTAATTTAAATTAAACATGAGCAACAAATTTTTCCTCAGAGATTAAAACGCTTGTATCAGATCCACCTAGCGGAGTATTATAAACTGTATCTCAAGCCATAGAACTACTCTCAATTTTCCTAACTTATTAAAATTAATGACTGACACAGTTGAAAGTATCTTTTCATTAAAAATGATGCTGCTTGATATGATTTGTCCTCTTCTTAAAAATATCACAGCAAAAATTAATAAATAACTTTCTCTTACTTGAATATTACTTGTCATCATTTTGTAAAAAATGTTATGATTTTCATTTTTTTCTTGCAAATCATAAAAATCAAGAGATGACCCAAGGTTTATAATGTTTTGAACAGAATTTATAGAGCATAGTGTAAAATATACAATAATAACATAATTATCCATTACCTTGTGTCTCTGAATTTAAAAATATATCTTAATTTATTTTATTCGGTTTTTGTGCCCTTGCTCTCGTACAAGGAGTGAAAAAAAAAACGGCCATATTGCACATAATTTGACTCATATTCCAGTTCGTTGGGTATCTAGCCAATGCCAAATGAAATTTGTCACGAAGCAGTAGTGGCTTCCTCAATAGGAACATTGCTAACAGTAGATTTTGTGTTTTTAGTAGTGCAGACGTTGACGTTGATCTATGTGATCGTTATGCTGAAAACAAAAGCGGACATGCAAGACATGAATCCCGAGTTGCGTTGGCTATCCCTAATCTACCACATCTCTGCCTTTGCATTACTGCTGAACGAGTTTACTCACCATGCATGGGGAGCAGCACAATGGGCAATCCGCTACAATTGGTACTGTCATTTGATATACTTTTTATTTGGGTTCAATCTATTGGTAGTGTATGGGATCAACATTTTATTTTGGCTTTACAGATTATGTAATGTTGCTACACATGCCAAAAAAAAATATGTGTATATACCCTAACATATATAAGTATATTTACATATACATACATGTTTATATTTAGCTTTATTTTTTTTTTTTGTGTATACGTACTAAGTTTTTTTGTTTGAATTCTATAATTATACTTTGGAAACAAAAAAAAGAACAAAAAAAACAAAAAACAGCGATTGTATTTCAAGGCACGTCATTGCGAATTGCAAAGAGTGTGTTCGGTTGTATTCTCGGTTCGTTGGGTTTGACGGTGCTGTTGGTACTGTGTGTATCGATATGGCTCGGTGTGTCGAGTGATTGCGTAGTCCCCGGGGTGAGCTCCGACTTTGAAGTGAAGTGGCTGTTTTCAAAAGCAAAAGATAACGTGTACTATTTTTGCCATCAACAGCCAGTTGCAAGTATTATGCTTACAGTGGTGGGAACGATCCTTGCTTGCGGATTGAATGGGGTAATTGCATACATGTACGTTTCACGTATCCTCGAGACTGTGAAAATGGTACAAACAAGTATGCAAGTAGAATGTCTGCGACCTACTACAGTAGTGATAAAGGAACAAGAAATGGAAGAGGGAGGAAAGAAAAAAAACCATGAAAATGCAAAAACAAAGTCTGGTGTCTGTGTTGAAGCGGAGCCACTTTTAGCACACGCGTGCAAGGCCGGCATTATCGCTTTTACCAGTATTCTCAGCACTATCATTTCTTTTACATTGGCCTCCAGTACTAAATATGAACAGTTTCTAGCTGCCGATACTATCTTTAATGGATTCCTCATTTGTTGTAGTTTCACGTTTGGACAGAAGTTTTTCGATTGCATGTTTGGAAATTGTTCTGCCAGGTTGTTTCAATATCTTACTCTCTTGGTCGTTACAAATCCTTGACCTTTTTTAAAATCATTGCAAGTAAAAAATAGCCATTTTTAAATTTTTGTTCGATGTTCTGTTATTGCATTTGCACCGACATGTGCTCATATTCTCTCAATTGCGCTAACTCCGAGCTCAGCTAAACATAAAAAAACAATTGCTTTAAAAAAAAGTAAAAATGATCGAAACAGTGTGCTTTGCAAGAAATAAAACTTGTTTCTTTAGCAGCTTTCAAAAACTTTGGTCACGATCACTTCTTACTGTATTCATATTTGTTTAGCCACGACAAAGAAAAACTTATAGCGAAGCAGTTTCCTATATTTTTTTGCAAAAGATTTATCTATGCTTTTCTTTCATGCTTCAGAATTGACCTCCCACTTGTTTAATTTGTAGTTCATAATAGAAAATCATGTTTGAAATATTTTTTGCTTAAAATCATTTTCAATATAACTAAAAAAAAGTGAGAATGTCTGTTTTCTATGACTTTAAAATTGAGAAAGTTCAGCATGTAATCAAGTTATCAAATGACATCAACTGATACCTTTGACATAAGCTTTAACTTATTTTTGTATTTTCAAATACATTTAACTTTAGATATTATTTAAAATAAAATTGGATTTATGTAAATTTTCATTGTTGCATCTAATTAGGCAAGCAAATTAGTGCATTTTTAATCTATTCTAAAGCAAAATTTTGATCAATATTGATTAGATTTATAACATTAACATATTAAAGAATTGTTTTAAACTTACGTATATCAAGCCCACTAACCGCAAGAAATTCGACAAATAAGTATAAAGTGAATAAAATTTCCACAATACGAAAAAAACGAAAATATGAAATAATACAAGATTCGAATATCAGCACTAACCCAATAATATTTGATAATCTTATCAACTTACTACAAAAAAATAACCTAAATTATAACAGTATTGTACATTTTTCACGTTTTTCTGCAGTCGACTTCTTGGACAATCTCAGAATTAAAAAAT
>ASPP01012276.1:0-11292 GCA_000512085.1 Reticulomyxa filosa
ACAAAAAAAAAAAAAAAAAAAAATATTTTATTTTTAAAAAAAAACAAGGGTGGAATTACTTCATCAACGCCAAGAAAAATTGCAAAAACGACTGAAAGAAATGGAAAATGGCCAATATGACAAGGAACAAATTGCCAAGGGAGAAGCGGGATCATCATCCCCAACGTTGCCCGTGCCAAACGGCAATAATGTAAGGTCACTACGACCAGAGAGTGTTTCTCCGTCACTTATGTGCGATGACGGTATGATTGCATTGACAAAAAGGAACAAACAGCACCGTGTGAGATTGATTATCTGAGTATCTGTTACTCTGTTGTTTGTGCGTGTGAATGCCACAGTGAGAAGTGGAGAGGACAAACGCAATGGTAGTGATAGCAACGGATGTTTTCCAGAAAAGACAGCTCGCATCAATGACAAACAAAACGAAGAGTACAGTGGCGCGATACGTGAGTTTAGTAGCAATATCAATGGAAAGGGAAAAGACAGACATAGAAAAACGGAACGAGAATCAGTCAAAACATGGAAAACTACAATTGATTGCAGCAAAAGTGACTTAAAGATAATGTCACAATCGCCAAAAGAAAATGGCAGCAGTAGCGACACGCCACTGCAAGGAAATGAAAAGCAAGGCGAAGCCTTTGAAAAAAAAAAGAGAAGCCAAAGGAAAAAGATAAAGAAAAAGATCAGGATCAGGATCAAGACCTCGACAAAGAAAGCGAAAGCAATAAACAAAGACAGCCACTATCTCAAGAGATCGAAATCAATGGCGAAGCGGAATCGAAAAGTCCACACAGAAGAAGAAAGTATTGCGCTCAAGTAAAAAATGAAAAATTTTGGTTGTGGGAATTTTATAAACCGACTGGCAAAGTATTAGGAGAAGGAGCGTATGCTACAGTCATGTAATGTGACCTGCCAAACAACGTTCTTTTTAGTTTGTTTTTATTTTTTTCATTTTTTTTTTGCTTGTTTCTATCCCCTTTTTTTGTTGTTTTGATTTTGTAATTAAAAAACATATGAAATAAAAAGTGAAGCAAAAGATACTCGTACCAACAAAGTGGTTGCCATAAAAAAAAACAAAAATGTATTTGCTGAAATCTGTGATGCCAAACGAGTGTTGAGAGAAATTCGGCTACTTATGCATTTTGACCACGACGATGTTACGTGCCAAAAGTGGAATGCCACTGCATACGTATTCCTTGAACCTATTCCTTTTTTTTATTATTATTGTTGGTGAGGGGGTGTCTAATCAAAGCAATTTGTGTTTGTGGACTTTAACATTGATCTTTAGATTATTCGTTTGTTAGACGTCATTCCTCCAGCATATGAAGAAATTGGAACTTTTACGGACGTGTTAAGTGATCATGGCAAAAAAAAAGGGGGGTAAGGAGCACCAAAAAATGGAGAAAGGGGGGGAAAAAATACTCAAAACAAAAAACGCAAACACATGTTCTAATGCCGTATATGTGGTGGAAAAAGGTATTTGGTAATTCCGAAAATGGAAATGACCCTAAAAGAAGTAATCAAATCTAAACAACCTTTAACCAATGACCATTATCTGTTTTTTATTTATCAAATACTTCGTGGGCTTAAATACATTCATTCTGCTGGTGTCGTTCATCGAGACTTAGTTTTGATTTTTCTCTTTTTCCTACTCTTTTGTCGTTCATTCTTCTCTTTTGAAAATGCTTTTTCATAAATATTGACTGTGTAATGTGATATTGAATAAAACAAAGAAACCAGAGAATATATTGGTAAATGGTAGCAATTGCAACGTCAAAATCAGTGATTTTGGATTAGCAAGAGGGGTACATGACGGGGAAAAAATGACTGAGTACGTAGTGACACGGTGGTATCGCGCACCAGAGGTGATGGTGTCTGCGCAAAAATATGACGCTCAAGTAGACGTATGGTCGGTTGGTTGTATCTTCGCAGAGTTAATATTACGAAGTGAATTGTTTCCTGGCAGCAATCGTTACGTTCTCTATGTTTTGCTCTGCTCCTTGTCCGTTTTATTTCTTCATTCTAACTACATTTAGTTTATCAACGAAATAAATAAACAAGACTTAGAAATGCTGTTGATCATATTTGCCGTGTTGGGCACTCCCCAGTTGGATGATTTGGATTGGATTGATAACAAAGAAGCTTTGGCATGGGTTCAAAAATTGGAACCAATTCTTCCCAAGGACTTAGGGTTTGTTTTCAGAAAGGCGACATCCGAAGCACAAGATTTGATCAAGCGTATGCTTATTCTAAATCCACGAAAGCGTATTACTGTCGTTGATGCATTAGCTCATCCATATTGTGCCAAACTTCATAACCCAGAAAAAGAGGTTTAAAAAAACAAATAAATTCAATTTTATGCACACCTTGCTTTTGTTTATATACACATATGTATTTTTATTATATATATATTTTTTTTTTTAATCAAAATACCAACTTCACATTGGAAATACATCAACAGAAAGTTTGTGAGAAATTTGACTTATCATTTGAATCAGACAAATCCATCAACACTGATTTTGGAGTACGACGTTAAGTGAAAATCTATACACAATAGACAAAAAAAACTGTTTTTTTCTAACATTTCACAAATAATTTACGCAAAAATATTAGATATCATGTTCAAAACGCTTAATTCTTTTGTCCCGCCCAAACGAATGCATCGGCGCAATGGTTCATCCATCCGTTCACGAGAAAAAAGTGGCAATGAAAAAAAACATTCACGAAACAAAGTCACTCCTTCGTCGTGTTGAGGCAGAATCGATTTTGTTTTCTTTTTTTTTGTAACCTTCCGAGAAAATTTGACCACTAGAAAATGGGTTGTGGCTGTATACTATCGTGTTTGTTGTTATTTGTTGAAAACGACGATTCGGTGATTTTTCTCGTAATCATCTAAAACAGAATAAATACATCATTGTGAAAGAAAAAGTGCAACAAAAAAGCTAGAGCCTCTTTTGTTGCTTGTTAATCTTTTCTCCCATCTTAATATTTTTTTCACTTACATTTGCACACATTTTTATTTTTATTGCTTATTTTTCTACTTCTATTTTTTTTAAAGGAATGTTGTTGAAAGACGACAAAATGTTGATTTTTATTCTTCTTGCTAATTTCCGGCCTTGAAGGATGTTTTGTTCAACATTGTCTGTTAAAACATTCTGATCTGTTTGGATTTGTTTTACGACACTTGCTGTGAGTTGGTTGGAATTACAGTGAAGAATTTTTTCTATGTGCAAAGTGTAAAAAATAGCTAAAAATTGCATTTTTGTGTTCCATTATTTTATCTTTTTTATTTTCCTAATGATTGTTCTTCAAAAATCATTTCACATTTATTTCATCTGAAATTTGTCTACACGTTTTCAAACTCCTAACCCCAAAACAAAAGACGTACAACATTGTAATTACTCTTCAATCATTTAAATATGAAGGATCTCTCACAACTAACCACACTTGAAGCTTCAAAATTGATCGAAGGATGGGGATCTCAGCCGGTATCATTAACAATTGATACTGTGTCGATTGCCAGCAAGAGTTCTTTTACCCTATCGCCAGACGAGAGTTATCTCAAGTTCTTTTTGACGAGACGATGGCTGAAATCATTAGATTTCATGGATGTAGTGTTTTGATTTTTGAGGCGTTAAAATCAATGACTCCAGAGCAAGGTGTTATCCAACACATGACATGGCCAGTTTAACAAGCTTTTTGTTATTTCTTCCGAGCGTTATCTTGGCACACAAAAAAACGTGATGGTTTTGTCTTTGTGAGCAGGGTGGAAATTTGCACTCCCGGCAGCGTACGTTATTTTGTTGATGCTCTTTAACAGGTGCAAGCCAAACTTTGCGAATATGTATGGTATTAATCCTTCAGCAATTGAGTTTTTTGGGTCCAGTTAAGTCGAAAACAAAAGAAAAAAAATAATCTGCGTGCTTAAAGAACGTATGTGCGTGCATATGCATGTATGATTTTTAAAAAAAGATATTTCGAAGTGCGCCGCGGTGTTATTTGGTTGGATGGTGTGGCAAGCGGTGATATATATAGCATTGGTGCTGTTTGTCCCTTGTGGAAATAGTCAAGACAGAGAAAATTGGGCGGCAGTTCGATGGGGACTGTTTTATTCCACTCATTTTTGGTATGCAGCGACGTTAACATTTTGGGCCTTTTCATCAGTTGATATCCACACTTATCCGACGGAAGTGTATCAACAGTTGTTGAAAGACCGCCAGGCTATTGAAACGGCCTTTTCCCGCTATGTTGGTTTCTTTCATCGTGTAATCGGGACAATGGATGATGACAGCAATACCGAAGGTATTATGTACTTGATACTAATTGCGGCTGCTGTATTCACATGGTTGGCTATGGGAGTAAGTATTTCTACCCAAATTTATGGCACAGGAGGTTCAACTGGTAAGGCTTTCCAAAAAAAAAAAAGCACTTCTTTGGATTATGGAGTTGTGTACTCTCTTTTTTTTTTTGGCAAAAATTTTTATTTGACAATTTTTTGCGTAGATTTGGTGTGTTGTTTACAATGTTAATAGGTTTTATTGTTTGGAGTGCGAAAACTTGGCTGTAACTGGCTCTGCAGTAGTTTCAACGCTCGTTGGATAGCATGGAGTTCTTATAATCACATGACCGGATGCCAGCGTGGCTTGAAGCTGTTCGAAGCTCGCATGGATTGGCATAAAGTAACAGACATACTTGCATTTGAAAGCATGCGGGAGCACATGGTCCAAAAAGAACTTCCTTATCGCTTGTGTCATCCCTTGTATCACGCATCCTGGTTCGCAAGCTTTACCTTGATCTTGGCTATCATCTACATCGCTATGCTTGTAAACAACTTTTCCGCCTTTTTAACCCAACCAACGTATATTGCCATCAAACTCGGCCGAAATATACTTGCGGTGTTGGTCATCTTGTATTCTTTAATTTATTTTCAAAAATTTGCGGATTTGCACGCTTTTCATAGTGAAAATCATCGTAAATTGCTGCGAAAGTGTATTGTTGATCTACAAGTCGAAAAATTAAAACTTGCAGCTCATGTAGAAATGATCAAAAGTCAAATATCTCAAAATGATCCTGCGGCTTCTGAACAAGCGATCCGATCGGCACAAGAACAAATTGAAGAATATGAACGCATGGCCAGAATCTTAAAAAAAATGCAAGAATTTCAGGAAGGATTAGATCCTTATTATGCTATTCGGGTGTTTGGATACCAAGTTAAGGCAACCCCGGCTTTGGTTAGCGCAATCACCGGATCCATTGGAGCATACCTTGCGGTCATTTTTTCGCTCTTTGTTAATAACTTTATTGCATAAAATAAAAGTGTATCAACAAGGTGGAGGAGTTTATTGTTTATGCTTAAAGTAAAAATGCATTTTTTGTGTTTAATTGTCTCGTTTTCTTTTTGTGTAATTGTTTGTACTAATCTTCAAAGAGGAATAAAATAAAATTGAAGCATTTTTGATTTGACAATTCTGCACTATCTTGTTTTCTGTCCAAAGCTGTTCACAAACGGAAGGGGTCTTTCTTGGAAAACTCAATTTTTTTTAACAAAAGCGTTAAAACAAAAGCCTGTTGAAGTAAAAAATCCAAAATTTAATTGTGTTGATCACCGAAAAGAGAAATGGACAACAAACTTGAGGTTTGTAGTTATTGTGAGCGTGTTTGACTGTCAGGTCAAGGACTGACTCCTGAATAGGCAATTGTCGGGCGAATTCAAACATTAGAAAGAAATAAACGGCAAAGAGAACTTAGGACCGAACGTTTGCAACAGCAGAAAAGAGAATTAATCAATGCCAATCACAAAAGTTTCTTTAAGAGATTGTTTTTGTCTGTGAAGAGAAAACACTTTCGTTTTACAATTAAAAAAAACAAAAGTGAAAGAAGACATTCAAAAAATGAAAAATGAAATCCAATCGATGGAAGCAGCAACTAACGAGGTAATGACCGAAAGTAAAGAAAAGAAAGCAACAATCGATGCTTTGAGAAAACAATTGAACACCTTGCATTCCCAGAAATTGATATTCGAGAAAAAATGTTGTACCCAAACACGAACCAATGAGGAATTATTACGTCGATTTATGGCAAACATTCATTTTTACCAAAAACGATCAGTGAATGATTGTGTGACATTGTTCGAATATTATCAAAAAATTTCACCCAACAAAATTGCGTTGGTACTGAACAATGATTTTGTCGAAATGAGAGATGTCAATGACAGTTATGACAGCTAAAAAAAAGTTTTTTTCATCTGGTAGTACATTATTGCAAACATATAACATTCAAAGAGACGCAGTCTAATGATTCCAAAAAAAAAGAGCTGAAAGAAAGAGAGGAAGAAGCATTAAAGAAATTGATTGCAGTTTTGCTCTAAAAAAAAAGAAATCACAACAAATTATAAGCTGCATGATTACCGTGAACAGAAGAGGCAAGAAAAAGCTTTATTAGAAAATGACAAAGACATTGCTAAATCTGGCGAGATACCTACTCAACCTTCAGCCAACGACATTATGTCTGCTTATCAGATCAAAATGCAGCAATTTTGTAATGAATTTCAAGTTATGCTAGAGGAATAAAAGTCAAATTAATAACACTTGTAATTTGTTGTTTTGTTGTTTTTATGTTAGAACGTTGCAATGAGATTCGAAACGACGGTTAAGTGTCATTTTATTCGCGATAGTATTACTTTTGATACATTTTGTTGTTGATGAATAATAGGTCCTACCCTTAGTTCATCAACTGAGTGAGTCTGGCCATTCCGAAACAATTTGAAAGACACCTTTTTCCATGTTTCTTTCTTCATTTTAGTGCCTATTGATGATTGCAAAGTGGATAACTCACATTAGATTCTCTTCTCAAACGACCTTTTTATTTGATAACTTAGGACTTTTTCTACAAAATTGTAAGCAACCAGGTGACGTTTACAGACAAACATTTTTGTCTCATCTTTATTCGAAATTTTTTTCTTTTAAACTAAGTCACACAAAAAGTCTTCAGCACGGCAAATAGACACATCAAAGAGCAAATTTCTCTTAAGTTTCCATAACACAAATATTCAAAAATTTCTTAGTGCATTTAATATTTGATTTAATAAAAATAACAATTGAGTGAAACAAGCCGTCAGAGAAAAGAAAAAGAGTTGAGCTTTAATTTGTTTTTGCTGTTGGTAGCTGTTGTTTATTTTTTCTCGGGTTATTATCGACATCGACTAACTGAACTTTAAAGATAATAGGAGTGTTTGGTGGAACAGATCCTAGTTTTCCTGTTCTTCCATAGGCTTGATCGGCTGGGATATAAATTACTGCTTCCCCTCCAACTCGCATATATCGTAATGCGATACTAAAACCTGGAACAACCTTATCCAATGGTAAAGTCAATGGCACAGAATTCTTGGTGGTTGTAAATACTGTTCCGTCGAGTAATGACCCTTCCAAGTGCAGCTTCACAACACTGAACCTTTTGGTTGGCCTTGTGCCATAGCCTTGCTTTAGGGGTTCATACTGCACACCACTGTCTAATACTTCAATACCGTTCCGTAAACTGTTTTGCTCAAAGAATTTATCATGTTCTAATGCGTAATGATGATATGCCTGTTGTTGCCATATTATCTTGTTTCAATGTTAGGTCTGTTTTGTTTTTTTGTCAATATCCTAACCTTGCCAGGCAAAAATAACCATGCAACAGCCACAAAGTACGAAGAAAACACAAGAAAACGAATCACTCGTTGCCTCGGTGTTACGACTATTTTCCGTCTTGTATCAAATGGTTTGCCTTGTACTATATAACGAGCCCAACGCCACATATCAAAGCTAAGACCTCGCTTGGATATCTGATGACATGATTTGAAACGATATTTTCCAAGACTTTCTGCACTATAATGTGACACATTGGAGGAAGAAATTATAAATTTGGTGGCAATGTGTGGCATGGAGGATTAAATACACTTGTTCAAAAATTATTAAAAGATTGGCTCGAACTTTCCCAAAAGTTCCTAAGCTGAAATTTAATGTCAGAAGATATTGAAAATGATTTGTGTTTATCACAGGTGATAACATTTCCCTAAAAATTACCTTGGTGACTTGACCTTTAGGCTACCCAAGAAAAAGGAATGAAAAGAGAAATCAAGTGTTAAATTAAGACTGCAATTAAAATGGAATTGCATTGAGCAAGTAAAGAGGGCAATTGAACTGGAAAAAGTGATAACCTAATTGTCCCTCAAAATAAATCAAAATCAAAATCAACAAAATAAAATCAAAATGAAATTTGTAATTTTTTACCAGCAATAGTGGTTGGAAAAGCTTTGAAAAGTGTTTCTCTTTTTGTTTTTTTTAATCGCATAGCCTTGATTTTGGAAGCGCAGAGTTGACATAAATGAGACGAAGGAAGAAATAAATGAATATCTTGAATGGAATGAAGTAGATGAGCAACAGATAAAAAGATATGATGAGTGAGATCAGAAAAATCTTTAATATCAGTAACAATTTCAGTATAAGCATCAAGTAAAAGATCCCAAGATACTCCACAATAACGCATAATATGAATAATAGTATTATTTTTTGAAGATATTGGAATAGGATGTAGAATAATTTGTTGTTCTAAAAATTGAATAATAAAAGAAATAGGAAAAATAAAATAAGAATCTTTAGAAATATCATGATTATCAGACCACCATTTTAATTCATTAGTAACAGTATCAATCCAATTAGTAGTATCAGAAATAGAAGAAGATAAAGTTTGATTAATAATATCAGTAATCCATTCTTGCCAAATTTTTTTAATTTCTTGTTGATAACGTCGTGATGATTGAAAAGCAAGACATTCTAAAGCAATATTCCAAATATGATAAAATTTAGCAATATCAAAAATATTAGAAATATCCATAAATTGTTCTTCAATATTTTTACATACAGTTAAATATTGTTTACGTTCAATAGAAAAAGGAAGAGAAGATTCATCTAAATCATTCATACGTTTTAAAGCAATTAAAAGTTTTTTTTGAATAATACATATTTTATATAATTTATCAAAATTATAAATAGTAATATCTTGTTCTAATTCTTCATTAAATGTATATTGAAAATTAGAAGAAGAAGAAGAATATATATTATCATGAATAATTTTTGTAATCATAATACCATCAAGTAAAAATTGTTCTCTTTCATGTAATGATATACCAATAACATGATTACAAATATAATTTATAAAATGTATATAATCTTTATATCTTTTTAAATGTAAATAATATTTTAATAATTGTTTCCATTTATTTAATTTATATAATAAATTTTCTTCTTCTTCTTTTTCTTCTTTTAAAAAATCTTCTAATCCTCTAGGTTTTTTAGAAAATATAATATATAATAATTGTCTTTCACAAAGCCATTGATATAATTTTTTTAAAAAATATATATCACCATTAGATAAACAAATATCTAAAATTTTTTGTATATTTAAATCTTTATTTAATATATTACTATTATTATTATTATTATTATTATTATTATTATCATCATTTTCTTTTTCAAATAATTCTTTAATAGTAATAAATATTTCATTATAACATAAATTAATCTTATTTTCTATATATTGTATATCTAAATCAGGAAATGTACCAGTCTTTAATTGATTTAACATATAAAAAGATAAATCAATAGCACCACTATAAAAATTAATATTACGAAGTGTAGAACATATTGATTGTAAATCAAAAGAAGGATCATCACATGCTTTTTTAAATAAAGATAATGCTTTATTATAATTTATTTCATTATATTCTTTATTTATAAATATTTTATTTGCCATAAAAGAAATTAAATCTTGTGATGAAAATAATCTAGGTGCACTTAAATGTAATTGTTCTATTTGTCCTTCATTATTCATTATTTTAATTAATGCACGAATAATACATTTTATATTATTTATATTATTATCATTATTACTATTTATTATAATAGAATTTATTATTTCAAATGATTGTAATATAATTTGTTCTTGAGTAGATAATGAATTATACATTTTATTAAAATATGTTGGTGTTGATACAAAAAGTAATATATAAAATAATTCTATACATATTTCAATACAAGCTAAAAAATATTGTATTTGTTTATTAATAATAGATAATTTATTATTATTATTATTGTTATTATTATCATTTGATTTTGTCCATAAATAAATATTTGATTCTACAAATTGTTTTAAATTTGATAATATAGATAATGTTTTTTTTAATTGAATACAATTCCAACGAGGATATGATATATCATTAGAATCAATAATAATAAATGAATAATATAAATATGGACGAAGAATTCTAGATAAATATAAATATAATGAAAATATTTTAGAACCATTACAAATAGAATTAAATGGAATCCATTGATTATTTTTAACTAAAAATTGTATTTTTAATTTATCACTAGTTTTAGAATTAATAAAATAATGTATAGCAATAGAAGATTCTGTATTATTATTATTATTACAAATAATAGATAAAAGCATTGCTAAACATTCTTCTATTGTATATTTATTACATAAATAATCAAATTGTTTTTTATCTTTATTTATTAAAGAATTACGTATTTCATCAATTGGACGAATATATTCAAAACGATATAATAAATATGGTGTAATACATATAAATCTTCTTGGTAATATATATTCTTGTATACATAATTCACTTAATCCTTTTAAAGGTAATCCATTATTAGATATTTCATGTTTAGAATATAATGAAAAAGCATCTGGAGATAAATATTGTTCTAAAGGTAATTCAGCTAATGCAATAATATTACCTCTTAAAGATATTGTTTCTGTATATTCATGTAAAATAGTATTTTCAGAAGATAATGTATGATTATGTGATTGTATTGTATTAATAGATATAGCAATAATAGTATCTTTATGATAATGATTATTACTATCTTTATTAACTTCTCCCCAAATATGTAAATTATTATTATAATGAATAAGATTTATAAAATGATTATCTGTTATTACAATATTATTATTATTATTATTATTATTATTATTTATTTCTGAAAATGGTTCTAATCTTATAAAATCAATTTCCATACTATAATGTGTACTATGATTTATAATACTTAAATATATACGATCACCATAATTACTTATTGCACATAAATGTGATTTATTTTGATCATATATATCTATAGCTAATAATTTAATTATTATAGTATTATTTTTTAATTCTTTTTCATTACTAATTAAATATTGTTGTATATCATTTAAAAAATCTACATATAATAATCTTAATGTATTATTATTATTATTATTATTATT